>ML295968.1:0-26708 GCA_005239495.1 Nicotiana undulata | reverse complement strand
ATATATATATATATATATATATATATATATATATATATATATATATATATATGAAACTAAAATAAATAAGCAAGAAATTAACATACTAATATAATACTATTAATGATCTAAAGGAATTCTCTCACCCCACACTTAAAAGAGTGCATTCCCCAATGCAGAAATAAAGCAAAACAATAACAGGTGTAGACAAGAAACTCCCTTAAAGGCCAAAGGCCGAAGAAATAGCGGCTCACGAGTACTCAGACTTCCCCCAGATATGGTCCTTTGTGTGGGCATCCCACACTTAGTCCTCGCCATCTAGCTCTCTTTTGCACTCTTCCAATAACTTTGCTTCCTGTGCTTATAATCCTACAAAACAAAAACAAACACTAAAATAATAATAAGATAAAAATAACAATAAAAGAAAGTAGTAAAGTTGGGTTGCCTCCCAACAAGCACCTGATTTAACGTCACGGTATGACAAAGAATCTCGTCTAATCATTGGCAAGTAACACCTTCGACTTCTGACGAACAAAGTCACCCCCATAATAGTGTTTTACTCTTTCTCCGTTCACTAAGAACATTCTCTCACCACCTAAGACGCGCAGCTCAATTGCACCATGTGGAGTGACTCTCACTACCGCAAACGGGCTCGCCCATCTCGATTTGAGCTTCCCTGGAAAGAGTCTCAATCTCGAGTTGAACAAGAGAACAAATTGGCCCGGTTCGAACTCGCGCTGATGGATATGCTTATCATGCCAACGCTTGGTCTTTTATTTATATAACTTGGCATTCTCATAGGCATGCAAGTGAAACCCATCAAGCTCGTTCAATTGCATCAATCGTTTTCTACCAGCTAATTCTGCATCAAAGTTCAGCTTCTTTATCGCCCAATAGGCCTTGTGCTCAAGTTCTACTGATAAATGGCATGCCTTCCTATAAACCAGATTGTAAGGGGAGGTTCCGATTGGAGTTTTGTAGGCAGTCTCGTATGCCCATAGAGCATCATCAAGCTGTGCATCCCAATTTTTCCTACTTGCACTAACTGTCTTCTACAGAGTCTGCTTTATCTCTCTATTTGACACTTCAACTTGTCCACTAGTCTGAGGATGGTAAGAGGTCTCAACCTTATGTTTGACCTCGTATTTCACTAAGACATTGTCCAATAGCTTGTTACAAAAATGGGTGCCCATCACAAATCATCACTTTAGGAGTGCCGAACCTTGTAAAGATATGCTTTTTCACAAAGTGGACTACAACCTTGGCATCATTGGTAGGAAGAAAAATGGCCTCCACCCACTTCGACACATAGTCAAAGACCACCAAAATGTACTTACATCCACTAGACGAAGGAAACGGACCCATAAAATCAATTCCCCACACATCAAAAATTTCAACCTCCATAATACCGTACAATGGAATCCCATGCCTTTTCGTCATTGTTCCTGTTCTCTGGAACCTATCACACCTCCTCACGAACTCATAGCGTCTTTAAACACCATAGGCCAATAGAAACCCGATTGTAATACCTTAGCTGCCGTTTTGTCACCCGCATGATGACCATCATAAGGCGATGCATGACAGTCATGTAAGATAGCATTTATTTCAGATTCAAGAACATATCTTCTCATTAAGTGATCAGTACAATATTTGAACTAAAACGACCCATCCCACACATATGATCTCACTTCTCGCTTCTTTTTTGCATAAGGTTTAAGATCAGGTGGCATTTCTCCACTTGCCAGATAGGTTACAAAATTTGCATACCATGGCACCTCCCTAGTAGTAACGGCCAACAATTGCTCATCTAGGAAAGTTTCCTTGATGACATCTCCCTCTGCTACATGATTCCGAGTTTCTAACTTGGACAAGTGATCGGCCACTTGATTCTCTACCCCTTTATGGTCTCGGATCTCCAAGTCAAACTTCTGCAAGAGTAAAACCCAACAGATTAGCCTTGGTTTAGGATCTTTCTTTTCAAACAAATACCAAATGGATGCATGGTCTGTGTAGACGATGACTTTGATGCCAACCAAATAGGCCTAAAATTTCTCAAACGCCCATACTACAACAAGCAACTCCTTTTCTGTCACAACATAATTTATTTGAGCAGGAGTAAGAGTCTTGCTTGCGTAGTAAATGGAGTGAAATCTTTTTCTCCTCATCTGGCCCAATACGACCCCTATTGCACCAACACTAGCGTCACACATCAGCTCAAATGTCTCTTCTCTGTCAGGAGCCACTATTATTGGTGCACTCACTAACTTCTTTTTCAGCTCCTCGAATGATTTCAGACAAGCATCTTCAAACTTGAACGACACATCCTTCTCTAACAACCTGCACAAAGGAGAGGAAAATTTTGAGAAATCCTTTATAAATTGGTGATAGAAACCTGCATGTCCCAGAAAACTCCTAACTCTTTTCCCTAAAATCGGTGGTGGCAACTTTTCAATTGCTTCCACCTTAGCTTTGTCAACTTCCAGTCCATCTTTGGACACCTTGTGTCCCAGCACTGTACCTTCACGTACCATAAAATGACACTTTTCCCAATTCAGTTTCAGATTAGTATCCTCACACCTAGCAAGCACTTTAGCAAGATTGGTCAAGCATTCATCAAAAGAAGAACCAAACACAGAAAATCATCCATAAAGACCTCCACAAACTGTTCCACCATACCGGTGAAAATAGCCATCGTACACCTTTGAAAAGTCGCAGGTGCGTTACATAACCCGAATGGCATTCTCTTAAATGTATAAATGCCATAAGGGCATGTAAAAGTGGTCTTTTCTTGATCTTTTGGGGCAATAGCAATCTGATTATACCCCGAATAGACGTCAAGGAAACAATAGTATTTTTGTCCGGCTAACCTGTCAAGCATTTGATTCAATGAAGGGGAGGGGGAAGTGATCTTTACGTGTAACATTATTCAACTTCCTATAATCTATGCATATTCGCCAACCAGCCACAGTCCCAGTTGGGATTAATTTATTTTGTTTATTCACTACAACAGTCATACCCTCATTTTTAGGTACACATGAACAGGGCTTACTCACTTACTATCGAAGGTGGGAAATACTATACCTGCGTCGAGCCACTTAATAACTTCTTTTCTCACCACCTCTTTCATGATTGGATTTAAGCGGCGTTGATGTTCCACGCAAGGCTTGTGTCCACCTCCATGAGTATTTTGTGATGAGAAGAAACAATCACAAGTAAATTGTTAGAACTACCCAAATATGCATACTGAAGATGAGATGGTAAGGGCTTAAGTTACGGGTTTGGAGCCTCCTCAACTAAGAGTTTAGGGGGCAGGTCGATTAGCCTATCCAGAGGCTCAAACTGGGATCTTTCTCTTATGTATTCGCAAGATGCATCCGGAATTTGCAACATCTCCTCAACCTCTTCTTCAAGTTCCAAGTGATTGAACAATATCAATGCCTTTTCTAGTGCATATTTCTTAAATGCACTTGGCTCTACGGCTGGTTCATTTATCTCCACCGCAGAGATAATGGCCAAGTCCTCATAATGACGAGGCAACTGAATGGCTCCATATACATCGAAGAATGCTTCTTCATTGTCCACCCTTAGGATCATCTTACCTTCTCGGACTTTGATAATGGCATCTCCAGTGGCCAAAAGAGGTCGTCCCAAGATTATAGGAACTAACTTCCCAATCTGTAGTAAGACGTCCTCAATTACCCCATCAAGATAAACATAAGATCTGTCAGCTAACTGTAGCAGCACCGTGGTAGGCGTCAGAGCTCCTAAGTGATAACTAGGGATTTTTACCTACTATTTACTCTCTTTTTCTTGGGTTTTGAGGAAAAAATACACTAAGGTACTCCCGAAAACTAATGCAAGGTGCTTAAATTGCAGATTTTGAGTCATATTGAGGAGAATGGCTAAAAATAACTTAAACATGAGCCAAACTTGCACAACCCAGGGACCTAGCAGAAGCGCTGACAACAATACGGAAGACATTTCGCTGGGGCGGAATTCTGAAGGCGGCCGCAGATTGAAGTTCAGAGAGATGTGTTTTGAGCCTTGTGTCATTGCTAACAACGCTATAATTGCGCGGCCGCGAAATCTAAAGCGTGGCCGCAGTGGGAAATCCGCTCAGAGCGGAATGTCATGTTCAGATACTTGGCAAAAGTGATCCTTTACAAGAGCGCGAAACGACGCTAGAATTCAGTTGCCACGCTATCAAGATCCGCTGGGGCGCTCAATATTCCGTTGGGAGCGGAAACAAGTTCCAGAGAACTGCCAGTTGACAAAGCGCGGTCCGCGCTTATAATTGCGCGGCCGCGGAAGCTATTTCGCTGAAGTGTTCAGTTTTCCGCTGACAGCGGAACCTCCGTAGGGGCATTTTTGTCCAATATTTTTAGCTGTGTATAAATACTTCTTTTTCTCATTTTTAGGGTATCAGATGTTTTAGGGAGCTCGTGGATAGAAACGTTTTACCTTTTTGAGTAACTTTAGCATAAATTTTACTTTTAATCTTAGATTTTATCTTTATAATCACATTTATGGCTTTAATTTCATCTTCTATTTTGATTTCTTCCATGAATATGAGTAGCTAGACCCATAAGCTAGGGTTGTGACCCAACCATAGTGTGGGTAGCTAATGGGTCTTTAATTTTAGGGTTTACTTGTTATTGGGTCAGTGATATTTTGTTATTTCATGTTTAATATATTGAATTAGTGATTGCAAACACTGATTCATTCCTTTGTTACGAGGGTTGTTCTTGAGAAAGATGACCCTAGTCTAGATACAATAGACTAACAAAGAATTATGGTGAATTCAAGAGATTGATAGCTCCAATTAAAGGGTAGAAACTAGAGATAGTAATACCTGACTTGAGCCATTTCACTTGCTATGTTGAAACACCCAATTAGGCTTGAGGAAGCCAATTCGGGCAAAGCCACCCAAACTACCGAGAGGTATAGGGTGAGTAATTGAGTGTGAGGTTATATCACGAGCCCATGACCAACAAGTTTATTCTAGATTTTAGATCCCGTTAGATACTCAACTAGGGGTAAGTTGCATCCCTAATGTATTTTATAACTTGATAAAACCTTCACAAAAATATTGTAGCTAGCTTATAGTAGCAATCTTTAGTATTAAAACTAGTATAGAATCAAATCAACCCATGTTTAGAAGAGTAATTAAGAACAATACACACTGCTAAATCGGATAGAAACTCAACTCCCATCATCTAACTCCATGTGGATTTCGATCCCGATCCTATCGGGTAAAGCTACATCGACCTTGACTTGCCATTCTATAGTGGTATAGGTGGGACTCGATCACTAAAGCCAATTGTTTGAACACTAACAACGGCATCAGCTTGATACTTGCACCCAAATAACACAAGGCTCTACCCACATCAATTTCACCAATCCTCACGGGGATGGTAAAACTACTCGGATCCTTAAGCTTTTGTGGAAGCTTATGTTGAATAAGTGCACTCCTCATTAAGTGCGACGGTCTCAAACTCAGTTAACCTCCTCTTTTTTGTCACGATATCCTTAATATATTTTGCATATTTTGGGACCTCACGGAGCATGTCCACCAAAGGGATGTTCAAGTGTATCTGCTTCAGCATATATAGAAATTTGTGAAATATGTGGTCATCATTCTTCTTTCTCAGTCTTTGAAGAAAAGGAGGTAGCACCCTCTCCGATATTTGCTCAGACTCTGTTTTGTTTCTCTCATCTACCTCTACAGGTTTTGACACTCTTTCTTCTTCGAGCCCATATTGCTCCTTTATCTTCTTAGGCACTTCTACTAACTCTCTCCCATTTCTCAACATCACTACATTGACTTGAGGATTTTTCTTCGTATCACTTGGGAGTGATCCAGCAGGTCTAATATTCTGATTGTTAGCCATTCTCCCAAACCACCTCTCTAGATTTCTGAAGTTGTGTGCAATTGTTGATTCTCACCCATAACTTTCTGATTGTATAACAAGAGATATTTGATCATGTCAGTAAAACTCTCTTCTGATTGCTGTGGGGGTTTAGGTGGCTGATTGTAATTAGCTTGAGGACCGATACTCTGATTTCCACCCCAAGAGAAGTTAGGATGGTTCCTCCAGTTCGGATTGTTTGTGTTACCATATTGAGCGTTTTGATTCACTGGCCTTATAACTTGTTGCCCCACATAGTAGATGGATTCATGATTCACAGGGAGTATGTCACTTGTGTGACCTTCACCACATAACTCACAACAAGTAGACATTTGTCGCACATGCTGCATCTGTTGTGCTTGGTGCATTATCATTTTGTTCATCTGATTTGCTAATCTCGCAATATCTGCCCTCATGGCTGAGAAATCATCAAGCTCGATCACACCTGCTGCCTTTTGTTTAAGTGCTCTTCGTGGTTCCTCATCTCCTTGCCAATTATTATCATTAGCAATGAAATTGTTTAGCAGGATCTAGATCTCATTATATGGTATTTCCATGCAACTACCCCCACATGCTGAGTCAAGATTCATCTTTGATGCTTCGTCCAACCCATCAACGAAAGTGTGACCCAACACCTCATCAGTCTGACAATGATGTGGGCAGTCATTGAGTAGCTTCTTGTATCTTTTCCAAGCTTGGCGAAGAGTCTCGCCATCTCGTTGTTGAAACCTAAGAATCTGGCTCCTCGACGACTTTGTATTCTTAGTGGGAAAAAACTTGATTAAGAATTTCCTTGCTAGATCATCCCAATTGTGGATTGAGTCCGCGGGCTCCTTTTGCAACCATTCCTTAGCTTCCCCAAACAGTGAAAAGGGAAACAGTGTCAGCCTGCCATTATCCTTGGAAAAGTTCAGAATCTGTAAGTGTCTGTAATTTCCAGGAAGTTCTGAATGTGCCTCTATGGGTCTTCATGAGATAGACCCACATATTGCCCTATAGACTGAATCAATTGTACCATGTACTATTTGAGTTCAAAGTGACCCGTGATCTAATGCTTCACAATTACCTGAGTCATATTAGCAAGATTGGGCCTTGCAGCTTCTATCACCAGACGCTCTTCATTACCTGTGTATACGGTCAAAACCGGTCTCACCCCATGTGCGACTAATAAAGACTGGAATGTGGTAGACTAAGGTTCGACCTCAAATCATATCGAACTGAGGTGTGAGGTTATATCGTCAAGCTCGAGACCCCGTGACCGAACAAAATTGAGATCAGGCGATATCGAGGGAAATTTGCCAAGCCGAATAACAGAAGGATGAGATATCTGCGATCGGGCATAGATCACAGTGGAGATCTCGTCACGTATTAAGGATAAGACGATTAATTAGCCAATCATGAGAATGTCAGTTAAACTAGAAATTACTAGAGCATTATTTAAATCCAATCCATGTGGGGACAATAATTTAACTATACTATCTTTGGCTAGCGTACATCAATTTTTTGTGTTGTGTTTTGCACTCGTCAAGCAGAATTAGTCAAAGAAACCCGAAAAGTTTCCCAATAATCAGGAAAAGTATTCAACAACCAGAGTCCTTGTATTTCTTCATCAAATCTTACACCCATTCCAAACATCTGGTCTGGAATACCCTAAAAATCAATTATATGATAAAAAATAGGAATGCCCTCTTTGTATAGAATATTCATCACTTGTTTCAGGGGGAACACCTTATTATTGTTAGTCTTTTAAGCATAAAGTGTCTCAAGCTTTTCCCACAAACCTCTATCATGTGTATCATTTACAATATGATTTCGAACATTATGTTTAATCCATTGTCTAATATAACCACAAACCTGTAAATGCTCAAATTCCCAATCCTTATCAGACATAGACTCGGGTTTACTAGAATCAAACACAAGTAAATGTATTTTCTTGACAAATAGAAGATTTTCATCTTGCCTTTCCAAATAAGATAATTACTGCCATTTGAACACACTATCTTGCTCATATTTGCTTCTATCATTCAAATAGACAATCAACACAATCAAATATAACCACAAGCTCTGATACCACTATGTTGAGCAGTCACAAGCAATACCAAATTGCACGACTAGACAAATAGAAAAAACAACCCAAGTCTAAATCTTCCCAATCTACTTGAACCAAGAGAAGACAATAAATTGGCACAAATGGTGATACGGGAAACAACTATACCACATATTACATATAATACAACATACCCAGTAAAATCTCACTAGTGGGGTCTGGGGAGAGTGGAGTATAAACAAACCTTACCCGTACCCCGAAAAGGCTAGAAATGTTGTTTCCGAAAAACTCTCGGCTCAACATGAGAGACAATAATATCAAAACGGAAACAAGAGAAAAGGCATGTAACAACAAAAGATGCCAGAAAGAAAATAACAACAAAGAACTTCTCACTTTGTTAGAGAAAGCCAACGATTGCTACTAGCTGTGATCCAGAGAAACGAACGCGTGGGTTTTTAAAATAGGTTTATTAAATTGTGAATCAAAGATGGGTCAAGAAATTTGTTTGTAGGGGCAAACAGAATAAACAAGCTTCCCGGAAGCAAGCAAAAGAACTGAAACGTATACTTGTTTCTGTAATTTCATCTTCACTCAACATTGAAATTTATGTATTATGAACTTTTAAAATTAAGAAATCATTCAAAGAAATTTATTTATTACAGTTGAACATGACATATGTTTAGAGCATAATGGATTGAAAGAGATGGTAAATTTGTATGGTACAACAACATACAAATTAAAAGATAAATTTCGTAAAACATTAATATAAATTTGGTACATCTACAACACCATATAAACTATAAAAAAAATTTACACAACGAATTATATAATATACAACTTATTTATAACTTATCAACAACTTTCATACATACTACAAAATAAAATTCATACAACTAAATATACAATATACACTTATCTATAACTTTCATACATTATTTCTACACCGTGAAATACAACTACAATATCATACAACTTAAATATAAATTTTATACATATTTTATACAATATGTCTTTTGTATATTTCGTATCTGATTTATACATAGTAAAAATAAATTTCATACAACTAGTTATATATTATACAACACCTACTACTTCATACAACTTAAATACAATTTTTATACAATATTGTTCAACTTTCATACAATAGTTAAATAAAAATATATATATATATATATATATAAACAACATAATACAGTTTTTTCACTATTTTACTATAACTTTACTACAATTTCGTAAGTACAATGTATATCATGTCGTCTTTTTCTTCGCGTTTCAATCTGAAATTCAGCCAAAATCAAGTCTAATCTTCACCAAAACACCCTCAAAATTGAGATATAAACTCCAAATCATATTCTCAATTGTTTGCAACAACACCCAATCCAAATAAATAATGGTTTTGAAAACCCAAATTCGAATTCAAATCTTTAAATCTTTTTAATGGTTGTCAATGGTGGAATTGTTGCTCTTTTCCTTTGCTTTACATTACTGGAATTAGGGATTGAGAGATAGAGAGAGACGTAGAGAGAATTCCCAATAGTTTGCAACAACACCCAATTCAAACAAATAATATTTTTTGAAAATCCAAATTCGAATTCAAAGCTTCAAAGCTTTTTAATGGTTGTCAATGGTGGAATTGATGCTCTCTTTTTCTTTGCTCTACATTACTGGAATTAGGTATTGAGAGATAGAGAGATAGATAGATAGAGAGAGAGAGCGCATGAGAGAGAGAGAGAGCAGGAGGGAGAGAGAATAAGGATGAAAAATAATTGATTCCTAATATCAAGGGATACTCATTTAATTCCTAAGTGTATATAATTGGTAAATTTGTATATATGATGTAATTAAATTAAAACTTGAGTAGGGAGGGTAATAAAGTTTCCAATAGTGTATAAGTATGTAAAAAATCCTAAATATAATACATTTTGGACCTAGTCCATAACAAAGTTACAAACTCAAAAATTAAAGATGTTAAATTGCCGCACAGTTGAAGATCTAGAATTTCAAGTCAATGAGTGCTCAGACAATCACCCTTCTCCATATGAGTCCGCCTCAACCTGTTAGGTTTTTGGGCTTTTTCTCTTTTTATATGGATAAATAAAATATCTTTTGGACCTAGTCTAATTTGCTCTAAAGCCCACTATATGTATGACCAACTTAGGTCTTATTTTATGAATACAAGAGTTATTTTACAGCAGCCATATAGAGAGAAAAAGTGAGAGAGAAGTGGTGGTTTTCGCACTAGTAAAATTCAAGTATAGCAGTCCGTTTCAAACTGCATTTTCCGTTTCATTAATCGTTGGATCGCGCTCAAATTTGAACTGGGGGTTCTCAACATCTAGTTCTTGGATTTCAACTGTGGAGATTGGATTTTGTGGTCTGTATCTCCAATTTTTGGATACGAACAATAACTCGCTTTTTGGGGTGAGGTATGGGTGGGGATGATTTCTCTCCTTTCTTCTCTAGTTTTGGTGTTATCTTTTATGTATTGTTGCTCCGCGCTTGGCATTGATGTGTAGCCGTTTGGAGAATATCATTGTTAACTCGTGTAGATTACTTGTGGAGCTTTTGTGGGTCGGAGGTCCCATGGTTGTTTCCTCTTTGCCTTGAAAGGGTTTTTCCACGTAAATATAGTGTCTTTCATAAACTTCCGAATGAAGAGGGGTATGGAAACATCATGTTAGGGAAATTGGGGAACTCCGAGAGTCACCGAGACTTTAGGTATTGTAGGCGCATTAAGGTGGAGGTCGTGGGTGCGATGGGTAAGATGATTCGGGGCAAAGCGACCGGACCATACGAGATTCCAGTAGAGTTTTGGAGATATGCTGGTAGAGCAGGCTTGGAGTGGCTGACTGGGTTGTCTAATGTTATCTTCAGGACAAAGAGGATGCTTGATGAATGGCGGTGGAGTACGATGGTTCCGGTGTACAAGAACAAAGGGGATATCCAGAATTGTAACAACTATAGGGTATCAAGTTACTATGTCATACCATGAAAGTTTGGGAGAGGATGGTGGAAGAGAGGATGAGGAGGGTGGTGGCTATATCAGAAAATCAGTTCGGGTTCATGTTGGGTCGTTCTACTCCGGAAGCTATCCACCTTATCAGGAGGTTGGTGGAACTATACAGGGATAGGAAGAGGGATTTGCATATGGTGTTTATTGACCTAGAGAAGGCATATGACAAGGTCCCTAGGGACATCCTTTGGAGGTTTCTGGAGGTGAAAGGTGTGTCGGTGGCTTACATTAGGGCGATAAAGGATATGTATGAGGGAGCTATGACTGGGGTTAGGACTGTGAGAGGTGACTCAGAGCCTTTTCCGGTGGTTATGAGGTTACACCAAGGATCTGCGATCAGCCCGTTCTTATTTGCTCTGGCGATGGATGCACTGACACACCATATCCAAGGAGAGGTGCCATGGTGTATGTTGTTTGCTGATGATATAGTTCTGATTGATGAGACGCGAGGCGGCGTTAATGAGAGACTAGATATATGGAGGCAGACCCTGGAGTCTAAAGGTTTCAAGTTGAGTAGGACTAAGAAGGAATATGTGGAATGTAAGTTCAGCGACGTGATGGGGGAAAGGATGTAAGTTCACCTCCACATCCTTTGGAGGTGTCTGGAGGTGAAAGGTGTGTCGGTGGCTTATATTAGGGTGATAAAGGATATGTATGATGGAGCTATGACTCGGGTTAGGACTGTGAGAGGTGACTCAGAGCCTTTTCCGGTGGTTATGGGGTTACACCAAGGATCTGCGATCAGCCCATTGTTATTTGCTCTGGCGATGGACACACTGACACACAATATCCAAAGAGAGGTTCCATGGTGTATGTTGTTCACTGATGATATAGTTTTGATTGATGAGACGCGAAGCGACGTTAATGAGAGACTGGAGATTTGGAGGCAGACCCTGGAGTCTAAAGGTTTCAAGTTGAGTAGGACTAAGACGAAATATGTGGAATGTAAGTTCAGCGACGTGACGGGGGAAGCACATGTGGAAGTCAGGCTAGACTCACAGGTCAACCTCAAGAGAGAAAGTTTTAAGTACTTAGGGTTAATATTCCAAGGAAATGGAGAGATCGACGGGGATGTTACGCACCGTATTGGGGTAGGGTGGATGAAATGGAGGTTAGCGTCTGGAGTCCTGTGTGACAAGAAGGTGCCACCAAAACTCAAAGGTAAGTTCTATAGAGCGGTGGTTAGACCGGTCGTGTTATATAGAGCTGAGTGTTGGCCAGTCAAGAATTCACATATCCAGAAGATGAAATTAGTAGAAATGAGGATGTTGAGATGGATGTGTGGGCACACTAGGTTGGATAAGATTTGGAATGAAGATATTCGGTAGAGGGTGGGCATGGATCCCGTGGACGACAAGATCCGGGAAGCGCGACTTAGATAGTTCGTACACGTGCGGAGGAGAAGCCAAGATGCACCAGTTAGGAGGTATGATCGGTTGACTTTGGCAGGTACGAGAAGAGGCATAGAGCGGCCTAAGAAGTATTGGGACGAGGTGATCAGGCAGGACATGGCGTGGCTTCAGATTTCCGAGGACATGGCTCTTGATAGGAACATGTGGAGGTCGAGCATTAGGGTGGTAGGCCAAGGGGTAGTCGAGAGTTCTTACCTATTTGTACCAGGTAGTTTGATAGAGTTTTGTTTAGGTTTGTTAGAGGTCTATGTTGTGTTTACATTATTTTTTTTCATAGTTTTGTGCTATTGTCCTTTCACTTATGCGTATATGTCACCATAGTTCTAGTTCGATTCCACCTAGTATTAATTGGGGGAAAAAGATAGACAAAAGTTGGACAAGCTGACTACAGCATAAACTATGGCGAACAACGTGTGAAGGAAAGAAAAGGGGATTGAGAAAAAGGAAAAGAGTGTAACTAAATCCCATGATTGAAGATATGGATTGAGAGCCTTTTAAGGTAGAATGTATATATTTTGTAAACAAAATTTGTGTAGGTCGGGTAATAACAATACGTTGATATTTATCGTAATAAGGTTTCAAATAGTGTATAAGAATGAGAATAAGGAAACTTACACAAATGTCCCAAATAAATCTCAACTTACCAACCTCTAGCCATTAACCATAGACTTACCAAAACTAGCCAACAAAAATTGAAAAACCAAATAATAGGGTTCTTTCTCTCAAAGAATCACATGCAAAAATCACCTTCCATATTTTTAAGCGTGATTAGCAACACTAGATACAAGACGGAAAGGAAATTTCATAGACGAGGTAGCAAAATATATACAATATTCCAAAAATCTAAACAAAAAAAGAATTTTTTTCAATGAGTATAGTTGAAATTCATTGAAAATATATAAATAAGTCAATATACAAAATTTGAGGAAGATTGGAGGTGATTTGGACTGATTTTGTATCAAAATTCGTAATTAAATCGAGTTAAAAAAAGTCTTTTACGACACATGTATCACGCATGTATCTCACACACAGGTATACATGGATATACATGTGATACACAATTGATAGAAATATGATACATATGTGATACACAAATGATACACAGTGTGATACACATATCATTTTTTTCATGTTCAGCTTTTATTTCGAATTTTCAATTCAAACCACCTCAAAACTTCACCAAATCATCCTAAAACTGAGATTCAAGCTCCTTAAGTTGTGCTCAATCTATTCTAATAATACCCACTCAAAACAAAGCAAAAATTTGATATTTTTTTGCTACAAATAGCTAATTGACTAATATTAGTAATGTTTTATCAATTGACCAATTTTTATAATGAGCTACTTATAAATGGACATAACTGGTAATTTCCCATAAAAAAATTCCTTTTATTTATCCACATATGAAGTGAAAACCCCCAAAAACCCAACAGGTTGAGGCATACTCATATGGAGAAGGGTGATTGTCTGAGCATCCTTTGACTTAAAATTCTGGATCATCAACTGTGGCAATTTTTTGTAACTTTGCTACCAAAATTTGGACGCAAGTTTAGGCTATACTTTTCATAATGTAGTTTCACCAATAAAGTTATGATGTAGATGTCAAGATGTGAACAACGAAACCAATGGGTTAGCACGTATGACTTTTATTAGTCTGCCTATGTTCGATTTTCTAACATCTGTACTTTACAATTTGTTTTCTTAAGGTCCAAGAATCTCCCTTCCACTCATTGGTCTCAAACTTCATGATTTTCTATAGAAACTTCCTAATAAGGCCATTGAATCTTTCAACACGCAGACATCAAAACACGTCTTTTGGTGTGTTAGGCGTCAAGCCGTCAATTACAAGGCAAGAAGTAAACCTGTCTCTGAAAAATCAAATGAATTGCAGCTAGCCTACAGTAGTCGATCGGTTAAGCTAAAGAATCACGACAACAAAATATTAGTCTATTGAGTTAAAGCTTAACATATTGTTAAACATAAAATTAAGATATTTAGGGGTCGTTTCTTAGCAAAAATAATTATAGATAAAATTTAATACGGCCTTATCCCTTGTATGATTACTTATCATGGGATAAATATTAAATATTGTATCAGGATAACTTATACCTGCCAGAGGATGAAATAGTACTTCCAAGATAAACTATCCCAATCCACGGATTTATACAACATACCAAACATTCAATAAGAAATAATATCAAAATAATTAATGTTAATATAAATAAACTCAGCATAACTAATCACATCATAACTTGTCTTCAAACCAAATGACCCCTTAATTTGTAGAAGTTTAACATAGTTTCTAGACATATATAAATATCTTAAAGAAACAATTGAAGTTCAAATTCATGCTAAAATGGGTTGACTGTTATTCTCCAAGCTATTTTTCACAGACAAAATAATAATAATTTTTATTGGCGAACAATAATTAAACTAAAATGAAAAAGGAAAAAGCAATGCGTGGGATCCACTAACTTGTCCATCAACCTTCGAATTCCCATCCCATTCCATTTGTGCTCCCCAAAACAAGAGAATCCGTCAAAATTCAGCATTGATTCATGCATTAATAGTCTAAACTTTTAAATTAAAAAAAAAAACAGAACACCAAATATAAATATTAATCCCCCCCCCCCCCCCCCCCAAAAAAAAGCAAATAAACTAACTAAGCCGGTGACCAGACATTTGTATGATTGCATAGGTCATAACACATCTTGAATTTCTCCTCTTCTTCCTAAACTCCCTATATAAAGTCGAGAAACCCCTTCATTCAAATTCATCTCACAAACCCAAAAAAGAAGTTCTCCATTTCTTCTTCAAGTTTTCCAAAAAAAACAAACAAACAAAATCACACCAAAAACAAAAGAGAAAACAAGAAGAAGAAATGGGCTCTTCAATGAAATCATCTTTGATTCTTTTCTTTGCCAGTTCCCTTTTCCTCCAAGTTGCTCTTGGTACGTACATCTATATCTAATTTTCTTTTCTTTTCTTTCATTCACATAAGAGAATCCATAATTTAGAACGATTGCTTATATATGCATTGAAAATTTTACATATATCTAACATGGTTCGACTCGAAAACAATGGATTCAGTTGATCCCATTAAATCGCTCTAGATCCGTTTCTGTTCATGTACATGCAAAGATTCAAATTTTGATGATCATGTTAACTATTCACTGCTAAAAAACAAGAATTAGCGACAGACAAATTCTATAGCTAAACAAAAAAAAAAACCGCTAATCCTACGACGGATTAGCGATAGATTATCCAGATACTTTGTTAGCTACGAGCGATTTAGCGATGGATCAATTTCTTTTTTGTTGTAGTACATATCTTTATAATGTCAATTTTTTGTTTCTTTATAATAGGGGAGATCATTTGTGAGAATTTGCCAACAAATGTTTGTGCATTCTCAATAGCATCATCTGGGAAGAGATGTCTGTTAGAGAAATCAACATTAGAAGATGGGAAAAGTGAATACCAATGCAAAACATCAGAGGTGATAGTTGGAAACATGAGGGAATACATTGAGACAGATGAATGTGTGAATGCATGTGGAGTTGATAGAAACTCTGTTGGAATTTCTTCTGATTCTTTGCTTGAGGCTCAGTTTACCTCTAAGCTCTGCTCCCCTGATTGCTACCACAAATGCCCCAATGTTGTTGACCTTTACTTCAACTTGGCCGCCGGAGAAGGTACGATATTCTGTCTTATTTTTACACCATCAGTGCACAAAAGTTAAATTCTTTCCCTTTTACATAATAATATGATACCTTTCTTGCACAAAAGTTTAGGGTTTTACTAATATTTCGATGTATATATTTGGTGAAATGTGCAGGAGTGTACTTGCCAGACCTATGCAAGAAGCAGAGGACCAACCCACATCGTGCCATGATTGAGTTGCAAAGCAGTGGAGCTGCTGAAGATGTTGCTGATGCTCCTGCTCCTTCTCCTCTTTCTTTCTAAATTCTTTTTACACCTTTTTATACTATATATGTACATTGTGTTTTTACAAGCAGCTTCTTGCTTGTAAAGAGTTTGCTTTTATTGTTTCTTTGGGTTTGTCGGGATTCTTTCCGAGATATTCTTGAGTCTATTGTACTCTAATTCTTTTTCCACTGAGAATTGAATAAAAGTTCTTTCTTGCGACTTGTGGTTTGCTTACTTTACTTTCACCTAGTGTTAATTCCATGTTTGTTATTTCGATCAAATAAGTGCGGTGACGGAAATAGGATTTTCGCCTAGGAAATTCAAAAAATCGATGAAAAATAAATATGCAAAAAAGTTAAGTGAATTCAATATATATAATTACGATATAACACAATATAATTTTTGGCGGAAGGAATTCGAGTGAACCCTTCCGCCCGCCTAACTCCCCTCCTAATCAAGTGGCAAATTTAGGGAATCATAATTCATAGCAAGTGTGTTTGCATCGATGACATCCGTTGCAATTTTGTATTTATGATTATCTTTAAAGATTTAGTAATTTCACATACACATAGAACCTGTTTGGCATAGATTTTGCCAAGTATTTGCCAAATATTTTTTGGCAAATACATATTTGTTCATAAATTTTATCAATATTTTGGCAAAGTCCTAAATCCCAAAACCAACTCAAGATCTGTTTTTGGCCCAAAATATTACTATTACATTTTTAAAAATTGCCCCAAACTTTTGTATTTTATAAAAGAGTCCACAATTTATTATTTTGTAACAATGTTATTTCGTCTTCTCAGTCATATGATAGTGGATTATGTAGTTTATTATAAAAATGATGATTTTGTACCAAATTTATTGATGTTCAGGACTATGATTTGTGATAATTTATTATTTTGTAACAATGTTGGGTATTTGTGATATTTTTTAGAACTTGTGGATATAAGTCATGTTTCATGTTTTTACAAAAAAAAAAAAAAGTGAAATAAGCTTTGAAAACTGATGTCCAAATACATTTTTATTTTCAAACCAAACTTCACCCAAATCAGATTTTTCAAAACAAATTTAAAAATATATGACCAAATGCGCATCTTGATTTCGCCATTATGTATAATTTATGATGATAATTTTATTGTATTCATTTCCAAGGTTTATTTCTATTGTAATTTCCATTTGGTCGCCCATCCATTATTTTGTGGGTGTACAAAACTGTAGAATCTATTTGTTCTTGTTAATGTACATATATAACATATATTACATAACAAACTCACAAAAACTTCAATTTCCCCCAATGAAATTTATATCCAAATCTCATTTTTTCTGTCGATTCAATCAAATATTGTTCAAACACCTACTAAAATTACACGTATTTGACCAAGGAACAATGACACTTGATGTATTAGGGAAAATAATACTACATGAATTAGTTTTAATACTAGTATTTTTCAACCATGTACTAGTTATACACGTATTCAGTACTAATTTTTATCGGATAGCAAATTATAGCATTAGCAAAACCATGATTTTTTGTCACAATCCAAGCCGATGGGCCGCGACGGGCATTTGGTACCTTACTCAACCGAGTACCACCATAACGTATCTTTTCATATCGTACTATCATAGATAACTGAGCTGGAAGGCTGCCGTGAGATAAGTAGAATACAATATGTAATACCAACTTATACATAAGACATACGGGCCTATCGGATCAAAATAATCACTCGTACACTGAACATAGGCTGACAGGACCATACAATCTTTTACGTACACGACATCTGTCTACAAGCCTCTAAAAATACATAATTTTCATAAAGGTCGGGACAGAATCCTGCCCTACCAAACAATACACGTCTAAATCATACTAACCAAACAAACAACTCCGAAGCAAATGGAGCACACTCACATTTTCCGCTGAGCTGATAGCTTACTTGGAGAACTCTCGACCTGTCTATCGGGACCTGCTGGCATGAAACGCAGCGTCTCCAGGCAAAAGGGACGTCATTACAAATAATTACCGAGTATGTAAGGCACATAAAGATGTACATAACATACATGGAAGAAATATAGAGTAAATGACTCAACCTGTAAGTCTGGATAACTCTGTAAATCGTGAAATAATTATAGTGTCATGCATATGCGTATGAATGTCATGTCGTGCATAGGGACATATTTCATAACATCATTAGGCCTATGAGAGCAACCCATCATATCATCTCGACCACTGTAGGAAAAATCATCAACGTATACCAACTGATCAGGTGGTGGTGCGTATATAACGCCATAATCGTTCTCATATTCCATATACATATATATACATATATATACGCGTATATAACGTCATCTGGTCATAGGTCAATGTGCATGTATAAATGCATGAAATGAATATGAAATACATTAATAAAATCTCTCGGTACGTCATAAGACCATTATGCCTCTGATTAATATCATGAAATAAACTTTACCAACTTACGTATTTCTGAGACCCATGAACAGATGATAAAATAATATGACACATGGGGAATCAAGAACATAAGCATCTTTCGTGTCGTATAGAGCATGCCAAAAAGAAAGAAGGGATAGTCTTAACATACCTAAGTCGATTCTCTTGACAATCCTTCCAACACATGTCAATTTCACAGCACATAACAAATCGAAGTAGGGGAAAGATTCATACGATGTTATTAAGAAAGATTGTACCGTGCCCTCTTATAATTGCAAATCCCGTTGCTATTACGCAATGTAACTTTGTATGAAATTTTTTGCCAAAATCCGTCACTTTGCTTAATTAATTCACGTTTCTTTGTGATCAATTTGAAGTCTTAGAGAGTCTTTGAATGCCAAGCTTAATCCGTAAGCTTTTCGGCAAATTTATGTACTTTCTTCTTAGTTATACATAACCATCCTTGTAGGCCACCACTTCCTCTACACATGTCACATGGTATGTAAATGAATAATCATCATTTGGGCTTTATATGGCTTCCATCCAAATCATATTAATTACCAATTTTTAATTAACTTGGTAATTTCTCACTAATTCAATAATTAACTAATTATCCACATAATTAACAATTATCTCAAATTACTTAAAATACTACTCACTTTTGACACACTTTAATACCTTACTATCATGGTTATGTGGTACCTTGTATGGTACTAGTCCATAAGTATCGGGTATTTTAGCTCGGGCCGTATTTTATCTCAAAATGTCAAACCTTGACGAATTTACTCATCACTTTTTTGAAATAGCATAATGCTTATAATCTCAAAATAATCTCATTCCCGAACTTATGTTGATTAACTTACGATGAAACTTTAACGTATGAAAATGCGGGACGTACCATCTCATTTCCGATCTTATATCAATTTACTTGTGGCGTACTTCCACGTACGAGAACATGGGGTGTAACATCATTCCCCCCTTTGGAATATTCGTCCTCGAATGTTGACTGATGCACTTATCATTCTCATAACCCATAGCTCTTGCGAATACTTTAGTATTCCTCTTGCCATCTAGGCGATTGTTCTGTGAATGAATCTCAAAGTCCAGGGCATTCCCTCCTTTTAGCCTCTTTCTCACAGCATGACTTGTAGTTGGAATCCTTCTAATCTCAATTGTTGCTACCTTCTATCATGCAGCCTTTACGACTCTAACTTTGTATGTGCGCCTATGCGACTCTTCTCTTCTCTTTCCTCCATCTTTTAGCCAAATCTCTAGGCTTCACTTTGTGAATATATACAAAATTATGTCAAGTTGTCCCTCTGGGTGTCATTGGCTTTACTACATATAAGTAGGCCATACTATACCATAATGTTTACTTCGATTTATCGTTACTGAGGTCTGCTACCGACTTCCAGGTTACTCTTGTTGCTTATCCTATATGCATAAAGCTAAATCCTTTAACGCTTCTTCATTACTGTTCATCTTAAGACTGATGGCCCAATCTCATCTCGTGCTTTGTAACTTTTACCCATCCATTATTGATTCACCTCAATGTTGTTCTACAATATACCATTTGAAGACTTGAAACTTCTTACGTAATACATTGTCGCTAGGGCCCATGTCTCATCGGGGACATCTGGAGTAATTACACTGATCCGCTTAGGGGTGATACTATACTTCCATAACCGTATTTTTATAGCATCCCAATGTGATTCACCTTACGCGGGTACTTTAATCCCGCAGAATTCATGAAATCATCTTCAAATTATTACTCAATCGAAGGTCCAAACGTCATCCTTTATCTATCACAATTACACCTTTATTCTACTACCGGGGGAGCATTCCATCTCTTCTAAATGCTACTAGTCTTAGACTTCTTTGAGTTTATTCAGGCTATACTATGCTTTCTATAACTTAGAGAAACCATCAGCTTCCTTGTTTTCACGGGCTTAATCCCGAGGACTCATCCATTTTCGTCACCTTCTCACTTGCCCTTTTTCTTATCCTTACTCCCGTCTTTCTAAAACCTTGTCGTTCTATCATACTTTAGCTTGCGACCGATTTCCTTACGCTTTTCTGAAACATCGAGATAGACATCACATCGTCTCTAACTCTTCTTTTACTCTCTCAACTAGATCCCTCGGTACCTAGAAACCATAGGCTGGAAGATATGCCACTAATGATACCACTATCCTCCTTGGATAATGAATCCCAACGCTTCTAGCCCTCTACCTGAAGTATGGACTATTCTCAACCTTCTGCTTTTGAGTATCTCGTACATTGTTCACCTTTACCTTACTTACCTTTAAGTATCACATCACATCTTCTATCTCTTTCATGACCTCCCTCCACATAGGTATAATTCACATCCACGTCTTGAACTTCTATTATAATACATACACCTCTTTACACAATTTTGTGAGAACTTCATACTAACTTCTTATGAGGTTGGGACACTTCTAACTGGCTTTATCGTAGATCCGTTATAGAATATGGATATTGTACTATCTCTCTTGTACCTCTGATATTAAGAGTGATTATGTAATGTTCTCAATCTTGATGTCTATAACTTTTCGGGTCCAATAAGAAGACTCCTAATTTACTTACTTGATGTAACTCTTTAGTTTCCTCTTCCTCCTGATTAACCTTTATGTAGGCTTAAGCTATCTTCCGATCTGTGGCTCATGGAATTTAGTTATTACTTTAGCCTTTCTGGACGCTATGGAAAACCATGATACAATATTCTAATGATTCAATCCTTTGTCTATGACCTGAACCCAATTCCTTCTTTTAACTCATATCGTAGTCTTCTACGGCTGATCATTAATTGAATAATTCCTTTCATTCCATTTCAGCTTTCTTCAAACGTAAGCAATTGCTTTTCCTGGTCTTCTTTCCCCCTTGTTGCGTGCATACTTAGCTTATCTGAGTTCTCGCGCATGCCAAAATTTTTGTGCAACTCATATGGTCTCGAATATTACTTTTGATTTTACTTCCCGTTTGTTAGCCACAGTAGGTTCCACTTTCTTATATAGTGCATACAATGTTGTAGTGAGACTATTTTTACATGATCTTTTTTTTCTCCTTCGAGTTACCATGTTTAGGTTGAAGCCTTCTTCCTTATTTACTCAGTTAGTCTTTCGTTGTAGCACTTAGGGAAGACCTTCTGACTCTTGTAAAGTTGCGATCTTATTACATAGTATACCCAATGGAATTCTTGATGTTCGTACTTACCTATAATTACCCGTACTTACTTATTTCCACGCCCTTGTGCTTGTAAGGTTACTTATGAATTTATGTTTCGAATGACTTCCCAGTGGTACTCTCTTTTATTTTCGTAACACTCATACAATATATTTATCTACCCCAACTCCTATCTTAATATTTCTCAAGGATCACGATGTCATAACTGCGAGGCTGAATTCCCCATATTGGGGTTCCCTATGTTTATCTTGCATGATCTGTTTATTTGTTTGTATCCTCTTGTCTAGCCATAACTAGGCTCTTCCTGAATCAACTACTAACTATTCGTTGACCCGTACTCATATTAATATTGTCACGTAATCTTTCTTGGGTTATTTCATTTGTCCTAACTTATGTCTCACACTGGGTCCTTATCTATCAATAACCTCCCGGGAAGGAACCCTTACTTCATCTCCTTGACGTCATTCTTATATAACTCGTAGCATATCTTTAGGGTTTGAATAAGTGCAATCTCATTACTTTCTCATTTTTATCGCATTCCTCTTTTACCATTCCATAATTACTAGAACTACTTAATTCTGGCTTAATGCCACATCACTCCATATTCCCCCCTTTAGGGGAGTACTAAGATTTAACACTACGATGATCTACTTGTAGATGTTTTACCTCTTCATCTTTAACGTCTTCTCACATCATTGATGACCCTTACTCACCTTGCGATAATCCTTCTGTACCAAGGATAACAACTTTCCTTACTCACGTGGGTGGCACTTAGTGTAACTGGCAGACATAGTCCCTTAAGCTTAACTTTTCTCACATTGCTTGCTTTAGGAAGCGTCTTCCTGAATGGTCATTCTCTGAATTTATCATGAATCTTCTTTTGTTGTCCATTCTATCATCGTGGAAACAAAATCTGAAACTCTCATGATGCCGACTATTATCCAATCACTTAGTCCCTGATTCGTGTGTAGTTTATCTTGTTCACTATAGCCCATACTGATTTCTATTGTTCTGGGTCTAACTTTTCCTTCTGGTTGTCGCGTTGGAGTCACGAACTCATTTCTCGAAATGAGGATATGACTTTATGGCCTATATTCTGTAGTTGTCTAAAGGCCTGTCACCTCTCGTCTTTTCCTTCACTTGACTATAGACTCTGTAATATTGTCATATTTTTACCTACCGTTGCCATCCATGTATCACATCTTACTCTTAATGCTTCATTATCTCTCTTCTTATTTCATGCTAACATTTTTGTTTATCGCTTTATTCTGAAAATTTCAACAAGATATTCTTTTTCTTTTAGCTCCCCTTTGCTCCATCCACTGGCTCTTCGGGTTCCTAGCATTATCTCTCTACTAGGTACGGGAGCCACACTAAGATAATATTTATCCCTTCCAGGATTCCAGTGCCTATATTTGTAGCACTCATATCTAGCTGTACTATTTTAGAGTGCACCATCTAAGTGTCTCACAAGGAGATCCATTACCATGTTTGCACTATCCTTCGGAAATGTTAACTAACTCTACCAATCCATCCACTATTTTGGGTTACTCTAACCCCAGTCGGATCCTGATAATCCGTCCTTCTCTTAAACTATATCTGTTAGCTCTCATAGGGCATAACTGAGATCGGTGTGGCCGATTGTACATACATCTGTCACTGTTGAAGGTAACTCAAAATGCATCTCCCTTCCTGAATGGTAAATAATGATAATCTTTATTAACTGAGTACCTCGTACCCTTCTTCACCTTGCTTATTTTACTTGTTGAAACTTGTGTCTACCTTCCGATTCTGTTATTACTTTTTACCGTAAGAGTGGATAAGTATTCTTGCCTTAAAACTCCTTATCAAGAACCTTACACCTTTTAGTACACGCATGGTCTGCTGAAGACCTCAAATTTACTCATCATAAACATGATGCAAAATCGAGTTGCTCTGACTCAACACTTCCACAACTATATCTCTTACCGACCGTCTTTCTGAATGTAGGCATCGTTGTATTACGAATAAGATAGAGTTTAGGAAATTGAGTTCTTACAATTGAGCTCTACCACACAATCTAGAGTAAGAAGAAAGAGTGATAGTGCTAAATTCCCTATAGCCTCCTGCTTATAAGTGTTGTGCACGACACACCCATAAACAAGACTCTACTAGACACGACTTGTAGACATCCCTAGGAAAGAACTGCTCTGATACCACTTTTGTCACGACCAAAGCCGATGGGCCGCGATGGGCACCCGGTACCTTACTCAACTGAGTACCAACATACCGTATCTTTTCATGTCGCAATATCATAGATAACTGAGCCGGAAGGATTTCGTGAGATAAGTAGAATACAATATGTAATACAACCTTATACATAAGACATACGGGCCTATCATATCAAAATAACCACTTGTACACTGAACATAGGCTGACAGGGACATACAATCTTTTACGTACACGACATCTGTATACAACCCTCTAAGAATACATAATTTTCATAAAGGTCGGGACAAAATCCCGCCCTTCAAACAATACACGTCAAAATCATACTAACCAAACAAACAACTCCGAAGCAAATGGAGCGCACCAAGATCTTCCGCTGAGCTGATAGCCTACTTGGAGAACTCTCGACCTGTCTATCGGGACCTGCGGGCATGAAACGCAGCGTCCCCAGGCAAAAGGGACGTTAGTACGAATAATGTACCGAGTATGTAAGGCACATAAATATGTACATAAGAGACATGTAAGAAATATAGAGTAAATGACTCAACCTGTAAGTCTGGATAACTCTGTAAATCGTGAAATAATTATAGTGTCATGCATATGCGTATGAATGACATGTCGTGCATAAGTACATGTTTCATAACATCATCAGGCCTCTAAGGGCATCCCATCATATCATCTTGGCCACTGTGGGCAAAATCATCAACGTATACCAGCTGATCAGGCGGTGGTGCGTATATAACGCCATAACTGTTCCCATATCCAATATACATATATATATATACGCGTATATAACGCCATTTGTGTAACGACCCGACCAGTCGTTTCGCTTTCTAGAACTCGTGACTCTAAAGAATATTTTTTGTACTTGCTTTTACTGATTTATGACTTCGCGGGGATGGTTGGTTTGGGATTTGGAAGAGTTTGGGTTGGAATATGAACACTTAGTTCCTTAAGGTTGGCCTTAAAGGCCAAGTTTGACTTCGGTCAACATTTTTAGTAAACGACCTCGGAATCGGGATTTGAAGGTTCTAATAGGTTCGTATGATAATTTCGGACTTGGGCGTATGTTCGGAATGAGATTTGGACGACCCGAGAGCATTTCTGCGCCAAATAGTGAAGTATGATTCTTGAAGTTCAAAATTTGAGTTTTGGAACGTGTTTTGGTGATATCGAGATTCGAACGGAATTCCAAGATCGGGAATAGTTCCGTAATGTCATTTTATGACTTTCTCGCTAAATTTGGTATCATTCCGAGTAATATAAGTACGTTTCGTCGTGTTGGAAGTGAATTCAAGAATTGAAAGTTCATAAGTTGGATTTTGTTGGTTTTGAGGTATGATTCGTAAATTTAATGTTGTTTTGGGAGTTCCGAAGGTTCGAGCGAATCCTTCTTATGATTTAGGACTTATTGGTTTGTTTGGACGGGGCCTCAGGGGCCCCAGATGCCATCCGGACGTCGCGCGAGGCAAGTCCAAGCTCTAAAGGAGCTGCTGGTGCACCAGATCTGGTGCAACCACATCTGCGGTTTTGTGATGACCCAAAAGGTCATCCTAAGTAATTCTAGCTAAATCTGTGTTCCGAGGCCCCGAAAGCCTCCGTTAATCTCACTTCGATATACGTGCGCAGCCCCGGCATGTAGCCGGTAAGCTTCTATGTGAAAATTTGATAAAAATGGAACTTTGAATTGAATAATTGAATAAAGTTGACTTTGGTCAACATTCTTGGTAAACGGACCCGGACCCGGACCTGGACCCGGACCCGGACCTGGACCCGGACCCGGACCCGGACCCGGACCCGTGATGTGACGGTCCCGGAGGGTCCGTAGGAAAATATGGGACTCGGGCATATGCCCGGAAGCGAATTTCGAGGTCCCAAGCCCGAGAAATGAATTTTTAAAGAAAATTATTTTCCGAAAATAATAAAGGATTTTGAAAATGAATTAATATGTGAAAACCGTGTTACCGAGCCCGTATTATGGTTTCGAAGCCCGTAACAGGTTTATTATATGTTATGTGACTTATCTGTGAAATTTGGTGTAAAACGGACTTGAAATGACGTGATTCGGATTAAAATCGGATAAGTTAAGCTTTATGAAGTTTTAAGAAATTTCTATGAGTTTTGAGGTTTAATTTGTTGATTTTGATGATATTTTGATGATTTAAAAGCTTGAATAAGTCCGTAGGATGTATTGGGAGACGTGTGTGTTTTTGGTTTTGAGACACGAGGGCTCGGGTGAGTTTCGGGTAGCTAACGGGATGTGAAATGCATGAAAAATATGGTGTTTTGATAATTTGCTGGTGTTTGGTGTAATACCCTTCGCGAATGCGGCCAAGGGCTCGCGAACGCGAAGGGTAATTATTGTGGCCTGGGATTTTACTCTACGCGAACGCGTAGAGGGAGACGCGAACGCGTCCCCAGGGGTGTGAACGCGTAGGCTTAGGGTGAGGTCGGGGGGTAGGGTAGGTTTATTCTTCGCGAACGCGGGCGTAAGCTCGCTAACGCGGAAGCCTAGGAAGTTAGACCTTCACGAACGCGGCCCTGGCTCCGCGAACGCGTAGGT
>ML295965.1:0-29003 GCA_005239495.1 Nicotiana undulata | reverse complement strand
GGGTCATTTTATGAATTTAGACTCCGTTCTAGGCTTATTATCCATAAAAAGATTAATTTTAACTACCTCGATTTGTGTGCGCAGTCCGGGCGTGAAACCGGAAAGCTTTTATGTTAAAATATAAGAAACAATAATTTTTAGAATTACAAAATTTGGTTTTAGTTGACTTGAGTCAACATTTTGAGTAAACGGACTCAAATTTGTGTTCCGACAATCCCGGAAGGTCTTCAGTAAAATATGGGACCCGAGCGTATGCCCGGAAATGAATTCTGAGGTCCCAAGCCTTAGAAATCAATTTTTGAAAGAAATTATTTTGCTGAAATATTTATGAAATAATGAAAAGAATTAACGTTTGAAGTCATTGGTATCGGGCTCGTATTTTGGTTCCGGATACCGGTACAGATTTGTTATGATATTCAGGCCTTGCATGTGAAATCTGGTGAAATACGGAGTTCGTTGGACTTGATTCGGACATCCGGTTGAAAAGTTATGAACTATAAGTGTTCTTGAGGAAAATAATAAGTTTTGAGGTTTAATTCGTTGTTTTACATGTTATTTTCATGATTTGATCGAAGGAGCAAGTCCATATTATGCTTTTAGACTTGCGTGCATGTTTGATTTAGAGCCCCGAGGGCTCGGGTGAGTTTCAAATAGGTTTGGTTTGTGTTGCGCTCATTCTTTCTTATGCTCCGACGTCGTTTCTTCAAGCATAAATGATATCATATTGAACAAATGAGCTCCGATTTATGTTTTGAATGAAGTATTAGATGCGTATCGTAATTACGGACCCGTAGCAAAAAGAATCATCGNGCGTATTAAAAACCTGCACTATTTGCAAATCTTAAAACCTACATATCTCCTTCATTATAAGGTCAAATTGAGTGATTCAAAAGCCTAAATTCATTAGAATTTCACAAGAAATCCATTGGACACAAGAAAATAGAGTTTAGGTGTCGTTTGGCGTGAGAAACGAGACAGAATAGCTGGCAAAAAAATAAATACAAAACGGGTAAACTTTTTCTTCTTCAAATTTTCGAACCCCACAGCCATAGGAACAAATTTCTTCACCCAATATCATCCCTAATTCATAGGTAATCAATTCTAAACTTTACTCCTTCAATTACCCATTGTTTTTCATCACTTTTAAATCAAAAACTAAGAATTTTCATGGTAAAAATTGAGGGTTTGGGTAGAATTAGGGAATTTTATAAAAATCGAATCTTTACCTCGAATTGAGGTCGGATTTCGAAATTAATTGTATATTTGGGTTCGTGGGTGAATGGGTAAACATAATTTGGTCCGAACCCCAAGTTTAGACCAAGCGGGCCCGGGGTCGGGTTTTCACTTTTTTTGAGAAAACTTAGGAAAAATTATATTTTTCAATAAAGTTAGTCTTTAGCATTAGTTAATGATATTAAGTTAATTTTGATTAGATTCGAGCAATTTAGAGGTGAATTCAAAAGGAAAAGCAATAATTGAGCTGTGAGTGGCCTGCGGAATTGAGGTAAGTGTTTGGCCTAACTTTAGCTTGAGGGAATAGGACTCCCCACTTGTTTGCTACGTGAATTGCATGGGTGTGGTGTATAGGTGTGGTGACGAGTATCTATGCACCACCCAAATCGTTTGTTAAACATGATCCCCTTTCCCGTTCCCACTTATTTGATCATTGTTTTAACTGTTACATGTTCATTTTTGTGTCTATGACTGTTTGGCCCCATTGAATTGTTGTTAGTTATCGTTGTGACTATTTGGAAAGAGTATTGGGTGTTTGAACTGGTTCCCTTGTCATATAAACATGGTTGAGAGGTTTGGTATTGTTTTTATGAAATAAATATATATATTTTGATATTCCTGTTGGTTTCATGGTTGAGAGGTTATAAGAAAAATTCAGTTTATTATTTATAATTGTTGAGGTTCGCATGTTTATTTTNTGATATTCCTGTTGGTTTCATGGTTGAGAGGTTATTGATGAGGTTATAAGAAAAATTCAGTTTATTATTTATAATTGTTGAGGTTCGCGTGTTTATTGGGTTTCATTGAGTTATTTCCAATTGTTGTTATAAGTGTGTTAAAAATGTTAGATGTTCTCTTGAGTTTATCATAGTATAAAAAGTCTGAGCTGGATTGACATTGTTACAGTGTTTACCTATATTCTGGTTTGTTTTATTGTGAAATGATATTGGTTAAAGCTTACGAGCTATATGATTTTCTGTTTGAAATTGTGGAAATAACAGTATTGTGAAAGGCTTGGCCTGAATTGTGAAAATTTTTATGAATAAATTGATATGGTATGTCTGGTGGGAGCGGGTTGCACGCCGCAACAAGGAGTGATAAGGGTGGACAGGTGGGATCGGGTTGCACGCCGCAACAGGAGCAATAAGGGTGATATATTTAGGGAGGAGCAATAAGGGAGGACAGGTGGGAGCGGGTTGCACGCCGCAACAAGGAGCGATAAGGGAGGACATTTATATTTTTACTGATTTTCAAAGAAAATAAAGATTTGAAAAGCTAAATGTTTATATTTTACTGTTGTGGTTTTTTTTTTTGAAAAATAAAGATTTGAAACTTTCTATTTTATATTACTATTTTCATATTTTGGCACTACTTTTATTCAAAGATAAAGTTTGAGAACTTGGAAATTTTGAGGATTGGTTATAGCTGAGGCCTGAAAGAGGCGGTTGTGTTATTTTGTTATTGTTGCAGTATTTGAATTGATGTGTTTAGATTTCCTTCCTGTTTTATAATTATCGTCTCAGATATATTTTTCTTGTTCGTGTAGAATTGTTTTATTATGTTATCGTATATATATTAATATCATAGGTTTGATGTTAAACTCCCGCCTTAGCCTCGTCACTACTTCGCCGAGGTTAGGCTCGGCACTTACTCAGTATATGGGGTCGGTTGTACTGATACTACACTCTGTGCTCTTTTGCACAGATCTATGTATTAATCAGCAGTAGAGGATTCCAGGACGACCACCCGATTCGTTTGGAGACACGAGGTACATCTGCCGGCGTTCGCAGATTCTGAGAGTCTTCTCCTATTATTATTTACCCTGTTTTATTATATTCAGAACAGTTACACTACTTCTTTCGGCCATTATTTGTAGTATTCTTTAGTAGTTCGTGAATTGTGACACCAGACCCTGGGGTAGTCTTAGAGTTGTTTACATAATTAGTTCGTGATTCGTTTTATTTAAATGATTATTGTTATCATTTTATTTTATTTTGTTTGGAATTATTTTAATTAGGCTCAATTGGAATTTATTTATTTATGCTCAAGTGATTAATCAAGAAAATTAGTTAATCGACTTCTAACATTGGCTTGCCTAGCAAGTGTGGTGTTAGGCGCCATCACGATCCCTGAGGTTGGGAATTTGGGTTGTGACACTTACATTTCAGCTTCGCCTATGGAAACAGTATCACCTAAGACATCCAATATTTTGGGATTTTTGGCGTACTCAATATTTCTACTGTAAACTTCAATGCAAAGGAGCGTTTAATAGTGCTAACTTCTTGGGGTGAATTATACTAGCTCTAGATTTTTCAAAATTGTTTATCAAGTCATTATTTCACTAAAGTTTAGCTAAAACCTCAGCAACTACAAGAATTTCAAGAAAATGATGAAGGACCAAGCACTTTGCAAGCAGTAGATATGATATGTAGCAATTATAATGTGGTTATTGTAGCATAAATGTTGTTCTATCCCAAATTAGTTTTCCCTATGTGCGTCATATTTTAAACTACGTCCTTTCCTCACCAGAAGTTTTCTAATGGATAATTATATTTCCTTATTACTTGAATGTATGAATATCCAGTACATTCAATGGTTCATAAAATAATACTAGCATTTTAATGCTTCTTTGCGTCTATCGTATTTTTTTTTTTAAAAAAAATTATATTATCCGCGCATCGTGCGGGTACGTATACTAGTTAAATATTTAATGTGAGGAGTAAGAAAACTTTTTAGGGATTGTACACATGGGTTATTTTGTAAAAAGAAATTGAATTCTTTCTTGATTATATTAATGGACTTATTTTGGACCAAAATGAAAAAGCAAATTGATCACTTATTGTGGATCGGAGGGAGTAAATTTTTTGTTCGAAATTTTATGTGACCGTTCATTGCATGTTTGGCTAAGCTTTTAATAAGCTTATTTTGAGAATTGTTTTTTCTCAGAAGTATTTTTCTCAAAAGTACTTTTGGTGAGAAGAACTTTGTGTTTGATTAATTAATTTTAAAAATACTTCTAAGTAGCAATTAGTGTTTGGTCAGGCTTTTAAAAAGTGCTTGTAAGTGTATTTTTCTCAAAAGTGCTTTTGGAGAGAAGCTATTTTTTCTACTTTTCCAAAACTGCTTCTACTTCTACTAAAAACATTCATCTAAAAGTATAACCAAACACTTCAACTTTTGGGGGGAAAGCACTTCCAAAAAAGTATTTTTTACCTTGTAGAAGTTTCGCCAAACAGGCTATTAGTTCACATAATAGTTATACGAGAATTATAATGCAGAAATTGTTTATGTGTAGATTATTAATGAAGAATTCAACATAAAGTGTTAGACATGAATTACGAGTAAATAATATACACGCCTCACTTTCTATAATTAATGCCAAAACAAACAATACTCTTTTTTAGGCATTCATGGCCATAGAAGCATATGTGTCAAAATAATCTACTCCTGTTTTTTGTCTAAAGCTTTTGGCAATTAATGTAGCTTTAAGGGTTTGTAGAGAATCATCGGTATTGACTTTCTTCTAAACACCCATTTACAACCAATAGGTTTAGTTTTAGGGGTAAATCTGATAATACCCATGTACCATTTGACATAAGAGAATCTATTATTATTTACAGCTTCTTTCTGGAAAGCCGAACCCAATGAAGCCATACCCTCACTATAAATTTTAGGATTCTCTTCTAAATTTAAAATAATAGGTATTTTTATTTAATACCTCATCTCTACTTCCTTCTACTAAAAATACTAGTGCTTGAGAAGAAATAAAATCAGAACCTATTTTCTTTCCTTTCTAGCTTTTAGACTTCTCCTTGGTTCAACCGCAGGTTCAGTCTGTAACGACCCGATCAGTCGTTTTGAGAATTAGCATTTTGTTCAGAGGCTTAAGGTCTCAAGAAGCTTCGTATTATGTGTTATGACTTGCGTGTGTGGCCGAGTTCGATTTTCGGATGATTTGGGGTCAATTTGGAAGAATGATTCTTGTTTTAGAAGCTTAAGTGGTAAGAGTTGACCGAAGTTTGACTTCTGTGTAGATGACTTCGGAATGGTATTTTAATTTTCAAATAGCTTCGTATAGTGATTTTGGACTTAGGCATGTGTCCGAATTTGGATTTGGAGGTTCGTAGGTTAAGTTGATGCAATTTGGCGAAAATTAGAAAGTTGAAGGTTTGGAAGATTGAGAGGTCTAACCGGGAGTTGACTTTATTGATATCGGGTTCGGAATTTGATTTCGGGAGTTGGATTAGCTATGTTATGTCATTTGTAACTTGCAAGAAATTTGGGGTCATTCTAGGCTGGTTTGATATGTTTCGGCGATAGTTGTAGAAGTTGAAAGTTCATAAGTTTGATTCGAGGTGCGATTCATAGTTTTGATGTTGTTTGATGTGATTTGAGGCCTCAACCAAGTCCCGTTATGTTATGGAACTTGTTTGCATGTTTCGACGGGGTCCCGGGGGCCTCATATGTGTTTCGAATGGGCTACGGGCCATTTCTTCATGCTTTAGAGCTGCTGGTTCTTTCATCTGGTTTTTCTTCACCGTGTTCGCGTTAATGGAATCACTTTCGCGTAGTGTAATTTGGAGTCAGGAAGCAATTGTTCTTCGCGTTTGTGGAGGTTGGAAGGTCGAGAGGGGCATCAGGCATCATTTCTCTTCGCATTCGCAGGTGCCCAAACGCGTTCGTGTAGTGTCTGGAGTTTTGGTCACCGCATTCGCGACTTTATGTCGCGTTCGCAAAGCACGTTCTGGCAGCCTTCATTTTTATTCTTCGCGATCGCGAGGAATGTTCCTCGATCGCGATGTATTATTCCCTGGGCTGAAATGTAATAACTCTATTTCGAGGGTTTAGTCATTTGTATCATATCTTGAGTTGTAGACCTCATATTTGGGCGATTTTTTAGGGGTTCTTCACGTGTTGGTTTGGGTGAGTGTTCTCTACCCGGATTTAATTTTATTTCATGATTCCGTCTTCATTTTTATCATTAAATCAACTGTTTGAGGCTGGGAAAAATGGGAATTTTTTTGATATCTTTCAAAATGTAAAATGAGGATTTGAAGAGCGATCTAATATCGGAATTTGGTAATTCTTGTATGGTTGGACTCGTTATCGAATATGTATTCAGATTTTGTAAATTTTATCGAGTTCTGAGCTGCGAGTCTGGGGTTGACTCTTTGGGTTGAATTTTTAGATTTTTGTCACGACCTAAATTACCCAGTCGTGATGGCGCATATCGTGGTGCTAGCCGACTCATTTCCCAAGACTAAACAATATTCCATTTCAAAAATTTATCTTTCAAACTATTCAATCATAATTCTTTCAAAAAAAACCCAAACAAGGAAAAATATACGAAAAATACAGCCCGACATCGGATGTCACTAGTCATGAGCATCTACGATACAAGTCTGAAATACTAAGTTCAATACACTTTGAAAAGATAACAGGAGAAGTCTAGTAGAAATAACAATGAGGATAGGAGGGAGAAAACAAGGTTGTGTCGCCATGCAGCTACCTTGCTAACTCCGGAACTAGCTGAGAGTAAATCAACACTTACTCGGACGTCCCGTGACACCTGAATCTGCACTCAAGGTGCAGGGAGTAACGTGAGTACGCCAACTCAGTAAGTAACAATCATAAATAAGCATTTAAAATCACATAAATTTTACAACATACAAATCTCAATGAAAATAACAAGATCAGATCAGTATTAAATTCAGATTATCTCGTAAAAACTCCAGTTTCAATGAAAGTCGTTTAAATCATTTGTTCAAAATTTTCAATAGAGGCTTAGTATAAAGGTAGAGTGAAAATGGTAATTTCATAAACAATCCCCTCGGGCGAAGTGTCACTCATATATATAGCCACTCGGGCTAGCCTCTCAGTCACTTATGACTCAACACTCATCAATCAACACTCACGCTCAATAGGTACCGTATAATAACTGTTGCGGCGTGCAGACCATTCCATAAATATATAGTCGACTGCGCTCACTAGGGTGTGCAGACTCCGGAGGGGCTCCTACAGCCCAAGCGCTATACCGCTGCGGCGTGCAGCCCGACCCAATATCGTTGCAGCGTGCAGCCCGATCCAATATATCGTTGCAGCGTGCAGCCCGATCCATATATGTATATATAACGATGCGGCGTGCAGCCCGATCCGTAAATATCCTTACAAACCGGCCCTCGGCCTCACTTAGTCATCAACCTCACAAGCCACAAACTCAGGGGACTCAACCCAAAAACAACTTTCATATATTTAAAATAGAGTGATGAACAAAATCAAACAATAAACAGGTATAAATCATGACTGAGGATATGCTTTCTATCAAAACATTGTGAGGATAGTAGTAAAATACACCTGAGGGTCCAAACAGTACGACACAAGGCCCCAAACATGGCATTCAGCCCAAGTTAACAAAATCATTTCTAAAACACATAGATATCATATAGAGTTTATCAAAATACGCAACTCTACAGTTGCCACGGGACGGACCAAGTCACATCCTTACTGGTGCACGCCCACACGCCCGTCACCTAGCATGTGCGTCACCTCATTTATCAAAATAGTAAAAACTTTCGGGATTTCATACCCTCAGGTCTAGATTTACAATCGTTACTTACCTCAAATCGGACGAAAATATACTCCGCGATGACCTTGCCGCTCGACTCGGCCTCAAATCGCCTCGAATATATCCAAAATCAGTATCATATCATTAATACATGCTAAAGGAACAAAGCCCATGCGAAAATTATCAAATTAAATCAAAATTCCCGAAATTGGCCAAACTCGACCCCCGGGCCCACGTCTCGGAATCCGAAAAAAACTACATAACTAGAATCATTATCCTCTCACGAGTCCATACATACCAAATTTACCAAAATCTAACTTCGTTTGACCCCTCAATCACCCAAATTTAACTCTCAAGTTCCAAGCCCTAATTACCCAATTTCCCCCCCTAATTTCCACAAATTTCATGCTTAATAAACTGAAAATCACCATAGATTCGAGTTTTAGGTTCAAAAGCATTACCTCAACGTGATTCCTCTTCAAAATTCCTCAAAAGCTCCAATCACATCTTCAAAAATGGTGGAAATGTGCAAAAATTCGCGAAGGGTTTAATTTATACCTTCTGCCTAGGCATTTCTGCACCTGCAGCCCATATCACGTGCCTGCGGGACCGCACCTGCGGTCAAGGCGCCGCATCTGCGATTCTCACTAACTCACCAGATTCCGCACCTGTGCCCCAGGCCTCGTAGGTGCGGTCAAATCCTTCGCTCCTGCGACCTTATCCGCATCTGCGGTTACTTCCCGTGTCAGAAGCAGCAACTTCAGCTGCAAAATCCCACATCCAACTTCTCCGATAGCCATCCGAAATCATCTCGAGCCCCTCGGGGCCTCAACTAAATATACCAACACATCACATAACATTACACTAACTTAGTCGAACCTTCGTAACACTCAAACCAACATCAAAACACCAAATTATCCTCGGATTCAAGCCTAAGAACTTCTAAACTTCCAAAATTCGCCAACGATGCCGAAACCAACCAAACCACGTCCGAATTACCTGAAATTTTGCACACACATCACAAACAACACTACGAACCTATTCCAACTTCCGGAATTCCATTCCGAACTCGATACCTAATTTTCCACTGCCGACCGGAAATCGCCAAATATCCAACTTCGCCAATTCAAGACTAATTCTACCACGGACCTCTGAATTACATTCCGAACACACTCCTAAGTCCCAAATCAGCTAACGAAGCTATCCGAGCCATAAAAACCTTAATCCGAGATCGTTTACCCATAAGTCAACTTCCGGTTGACTTTTCAACTAACTAACCAACTTAAGAGACTAAGTGTCTCATTCCTTTCCAAAAATCACTCCGCACCCGAGCCAACCAACCTGGCCCAACATAATAGAGCTCAATCACATATAATAAAGCAGAAATGGGGGAAACAGAGCTAAAACTCTCGGAACAACCGGCCGGGTCGTTACAATTTTATTAAAGATTAAAGCTTTATTATCCGGATTTTTTTCCTATGGTTTTTATTCATGATATGAAGTTATTTTGGCTAGATTTGAGTCGTCCGGAGGTTGTTTCACTCGAGGGGATCATTATAGAGTATCAGTCTAACTTCTTTAAGGTAAGTATCTTGCCTATCCTTGTGTGGGGGAACTACCCCTTAGGATTTGAGTCATTTGTCTGATTTGAAGGCCGTGTACACGAGGTCACTGATAACTAGGGATTTGTACCTATTATTTACTCTCGTTTTCTTAGGTTTTGAGGCAAAATTGATTAAGATACTCCCAAAATTTGTTGCAGGTTGTTTAAATTGCAGGAATTGAGTTGAATTGAAGAGATTAACTTAAAATGACTCAAAGAGAAGAAAAAACCTGCATTGTCCCAGAACCCAGCAGAAATGCGGTCAACGCCAATATTCCGCTGCAACGGTTGTCACTTCGCTGCAGCGGAATTCCATCCGCTGCCCCATTGCAAAACTTCAGAGAGTATGTTTTTAGGCCCAGCTGAGCCGCTATCCGCGACACAATTTTGTTGTAGCATTTTCCCAGCCGCTGCAACATTAAAAAATATGCGATCAGAGAGTCAGAAATTTGGGGATTACACACTAACGCGGTCAGCAATATTATTCCGCTGCTGCTTTTTTAGAGGCCGCTGCAACGCTACATTATTCTGCTAGGAGCGGAATGGAGTTCCAGAGAATGTAAAAGTCCAGAAATGCTGCAACGTTCATTATTCCACTGTAGCGGAAGCCAATTCGCTGGAGCACTCAGGATTCCGTTGGGAGCGAAATCTCTGTAGGGGCAATTTTGTCCAGTATTTTCAGCCTAGTTTAAATACATCATTTTCTCATTTTTAGGGCATCAGACTTAGTAGAGAGCACTGAACAGTTGTTTTATTCCGTTTTGTGTAATTTTCGCTTAGATCTTACAATATTTCTTAGATTTTCTTCTTGTAATCAATTTTTATGGGTTTAATTCCATCATCTATCTTAGTTTCTTCTTTAAAAAATGAGTAGCTAGACCCTCAAGCTAGGGTTGTGACCCAACCCTAGTGTGGGTAACTAATGGGTCTTCTATTTTAGGATGAATTTGTGATTAGGTGTTTGATTTTTAGTCTATTTCATGCACAATTCTCATATTAGTGGTTGCAAACACCATTTCATGCCTTCATGACTAGGGTTATTCTTGAGAGAGATGACCCTAGTCTAGGTAAATAGGCTAACAAGGTATTCAAGAGATTGATAGCCCCAATAAAAGGGTGGATACTAGATATAGCTACACCAGACTTGATCTATTTAATTTGATTTGTTGAAACACCCAATTGTGCTTGAGAAATCCAATTCGGGCAAAGTCACCCAAATTACCGAGAGGTATTGGGTGAGAAATTTCGTATGAGGTTATGTCATTCGCCCGCAATTCATAAGTTTATCCTCGATTTTAGATCCCATTAGTCACTCTCCTAAGAGTAAGTTCAACCCTAGTGCCTTTAATCACTTGATAAAAATCCACAAAAAGATTGTATTTGGCTAGATAATAGTTCTCTTTAGTCTTAACTTTAGTATAAATACAAAACCTCTTATGTTGAGAAGTTCAATTAAGAACATGAAACACCATTAATTCAAGTAGAAACTCGACTCCCATTTGCATAACTCCCTGAGGATATCGATCCCGAACCAGTCAGGTAAAAAATGCTTCGACCCTTCCTTGCTACTTTTTAATGGTATAGGTGAGCTCCGATCACTTTTTGGCGCCGTTTTTCGGGGAGTTATAACGATGTTGACTATCTATTTGAGTAGTGGTGTAGATTGTTTTTCTTTCCTTCTTTTTTGTTAACTTGGGTGTTTCAATCAATACAAGTACTTATGGCTGATCCTCTAGCAAACATTATACCGGGGGAGGAGGTAGATGATAATGGGGAAGATGAATTACATCAAATTCCTCCACCTCAACGAAGGGGCCGACAGTCCAATCCCGATGATAATATTCCAGACCCTCCCCCGCCTCCTCCCAGAGTTGCTCCTAGGGTGCTTCCGAACGAGGGGTATGACAGTGCAATTGTCCCGCCCAGAATCCGGGCGGGCAACTTTCAAATCACTAATGTCGTGTTGACACTCCTGAAGCAGCGAGGGTATTTCACGAGAGCTCCCCATCAAAATGCCTACAAGCACTTAAAAGGCTTTGTGGACACATGTTGGGGGAGCAAGCAAACCAATGTATCAGAGGATGTCTTGAGGCTCAGATTACTTCCTTTCTCTCTCCGAGGGAATGCGCTGGATTATCTTAAACGACTCCCCAATCATTCTATCTCTACATGGGATGAATTGGCGGATCGGTTCATTGCCAAGTTTTTCTCCTCGGGGCACATGGTGTCATTGAGAGACGAGATATTGGTATTCAAGCAAGAGCCGAATGAGCCCCTTCACGAGATTTGGGAACGCTATAGAACTATGGTCAAAAAGTTCCCAAACAATGACATGACCGAGGCCATGATACAACAGACTTTCTACTAAGGCATCAATACCACCAATCAGTGTGTGGTCAACCAACTCGCTGGAGGCAACTTTATGAAGCTATCTTACAATGAGGCATGTGACATCTTGGATGAAATGGCTGACACTTGTCAGCATGGCAGAGCAGGGAAGATGTGCCCTAGGGTGATCCAAGTGTGATAAATCTCCACAAAGAGCTACAGGACCATGGGCAAGCTATTGCCGAGCTTACCACCACCATGAATCAACTTGCGAAGGCGCAACTTCAACAAATACAAGGGCCGAAGAAAGTGCATGCTATGGAGGGGGTAAATCTTTTGGTTAACAAGCAAAGACCTCGTGGAAATCAAATGCCAAACAACAATGACCAATGCGACCAAGTAGTGAGTGGGTACAATCAAGAAGTTTTCTATGATGAGCAAAATGAAGATGTAATGTATGCTAACAATTTTCAAGGGCAAAGGAACAATCAAGGGAACAATCAAAGGCAAGGTAATTGGAAAAATAATAACAACTCAAACAATTGGGGGAACAACAATCAACAATGGGGAGGCAACAACAACAATTGGAGCGGGAACAACAATAGCAATTGGGGTGGAAATGGAAATCGGGGGTCGGGCTTTCAAAGTCCCCCGATGTATCAACAACCCAACAATCCACCCCCATATCAATCACAAGGCCAAGGTTCCTCAAGCAATGACATGGGTCAGATCGAGCAAATGTTTAAACAAATGATGGAACGTAATGCAGATTCTGATGCTCAAATTGCCTCCCATACTACCTTCATCGGAAATCTTGAAGTCCAAATGGGACAAATCTCACAAGCCTTGAACACACACCCGAAGAAGGCACTACCTAGTGACACGGTGGTGAACCCTAAGGGTGGGAAAAACAACAACAATATCGGCCATGCAATGGCGGTGACCACAAGGAGTGGTCGAGGCGGTGATGCTAGTTCTTCAAAGAAAAAGAGAGTTGTTAGTGATGGTGATGACTTGCAACAAGACGAGGTTCCTATTGAGGTTGAAATTGTGGTTGAAGAGCCGATGAATAATGAAGTGAGGATTGACATCAATGACAACAAGGAGGAATCACAAAATGACGTGAACCCGTCTAGGTAACACGTAATTGACATACCCGAGCCGGTTGTGCCAAAAGACAAGGCTCCATTGCCTATACCTCCTCCTCCTTATCCTCAAAGATTGGCTAAGCAATAGACAGAGAACCAGTTCAAGAAGTTCATAGATATGATGAAGAGTTTGTCCATCAACGTTCCATTAGTTGAGGCTCTTGAACAAATGCCCGAGTATGCCAATTTTATGAAAGACTTGGTCACAAAGAAGAGATCAATGGAGTGCGATACAATCAATATGACTCACCAAGTGAGTTCAATCATTCACTCAATGGAACCCAAACTAGAGGATCCCGGGGCATTCACTATTCCCTGCACTATTGGTAGTGCGGATTTTGCCAAGGCATTGTGTGACTTGGGTGCTAGTATCAATTTGATGCCTTACTCTATTTTTAAAACCTTGGGAATTGGTCAACCTAGGGCAACTTCTATGTGACTTCAAATGGCGGATCGCTCTATGAAGGGACCTTTGGGAATCATTGATGATGTTTTGGTACGGGTGACAAATTCACCTTGCCCACAAATTTTGTGATATTGGATTGTGAGGTAGATTATGAAGTTCCAATCATCTTGGGAAGACCTTTCCTTGCAACGGGGAAGGCCTTGGTAGATGTGGAGGCTAGTGAGATCACCTTCCGGGTGGGTGATGAAAAGGTCGTGTTCCACGTTTGCAAGTCAATGCGGCAACCCAATAGCATGGAGGTGTGTTATTTTGTGGACCTTGTCACCGAGGTCATAATTGATGAAACACGCTCAATGATTAATGTTGAAGACCTCGTGGAAGCAGTTTTATTGAATCATGATGATATTGTGGTGGATGGCTTGATCGAGTGTGCCAATGCATTGCAACGCATGGGTTCTTATTCTTATGTTCCTCGCAAGCTATCTTTGGATTTGGAAAATCGGAAAACTCCTCCGACAAAGCCCTCAATCGAGGAGCCACCTACCTTGGAGTTGAAGCCCCTTTTACCACACCTCAGGTATGAAATTTTGGGTCCTTCTCGTACTTTAACTGTTATACTTTCTTCTTTCCTAACCCAATTGCAGGTAGATTCTACATTCAAAGTGCTCCAAAGGAGAAAGAAGTCCATTGGTTGGACTCTTGCTGATATTCGGGCATAAGCCCCGCCTTTTGTATGCACAAAATAATTCTTGAAGATGGTGAAAAGCCCTCCGTAGAACACCAACGGAGGTTGAATGAGGCTATGCAGGAGGTGGTCAAAAAGGAGATAATCAAGTGGCTCGATGCTGGGGTCATCTACCCAATCTCTGATAGTGCTTGGACTTCTCCAGTCCAATGTGTTCCTAAAAAGGGTGGCATGACAGTGGTGAATAATGACAAGAATGAGCTTATTCCAACCCGGACCGTGATTGGTTAGAGGGTTTGAATGGATTACAACAAATTGAACAAGGTAACCTGAAAGGATCACTTCCCTTTGCCATTCTTGGACCAGATGCTTGACAGACTTGCTGGGAGAGCTTTCTATTGTTTCATGGACGGGTATTCAGGCTACAATCAAATCTTGATGGCTCCAGAAGATCAGGAAAAGACAACCTTCACCTGTCCCTACATGACATTTGCTTTTTCAAGGATGCCATTCGGTTTGTGCAATGCACCCGCCACATTCCACCGGTGCATGGTGGAAACTTTCACTGATATGGTTGAAGATTTCTTGGAGGTGTTCATGGACGATTTCAACGTGGTCGGGGATTCTTTTGAGGAGTGTTTGCAAAATCTTGATAAAGTCCTCGCCCGGTGTGAAGAAACCAACCTTGTTTTGAATTGGGAAAAATGCTATTTCATGGTCGAGGAGCGCATAGTCCTCGGCCACAAAATCTCAAAAGATGGAATTGAAGTGGATAAATCCAAGATCGAGGTTATTTCCAAGTTGCCTCCTCCAACCTCGGTGAAGGGAGTCCGTAGTTTCCTTGGGCATGCGGGATTTTACCGGAGATTCATTAAAGATTTTTCAAAGGTGGTAAATCCTCTATGCAAGTTATTGGAGAAAGATGCCAAGTTTGAGTTCAATGAAGAATGTTTGAGAGCATTTGAGTTGTTGAAGCAAAAGTTAACTACCACACCAATTATCACCGCGCCAAATTGAAGCTCTCCTTTCGAGCTCATGTGTGACTCAAATGGCGTGGCAGTGGGTGCGGTCTTGGGCCAACGGGTGAACAGAAATTTTCACCCGTTTATTAACCATGAACTCTGCCCAAGTGAACTACACCGTCACTGAAAAGGAATTGTTGGCTATTGTCTTTGCAATGGAGAAATTTAGGCCCTACCTTATGGGCGCCAAGGTGATAGTGCACACCGATCATGCGGCGCTCCGGTACTTAATGATGAAAAAGGATTCAAAAGCTAGGCTTATGAGGTGGGTCTTATTGCTCCAAGAGTTTGATCTAGAAATTGTTGATAGAAAGGGGAGCGAAAATCAAGTTGCCGACCATCTATCCCGGTTAGAAGAGCAAGGAAGGCCAAGTGATGGCCTTAATATCAATGATACCTTTTCGGATGAGCAACTTCTCTCCGTATCTATGCATGATATGCCATGGTTTGCAGACATCGCCAACTTTCTTGTTACCGGTGTTGTCCCGTTTGAGCTCTCTTCTAACCAAAGGAAGAAGCTTAGACGAGACATCTTGGATTACTATTGGGATGAGCCGTATTTGTTAAAAATATGCAATGATGGAGTCATTCGACGTTGTGTCCCCGAAGAAGAACAAATGTCAATCCTTGAGTCTTGCCATTCCTCACCCTACAGTGGTCATCACGGTGGGTCAAGGACAACTTCGAAAGTCTTGAGTTGTGGGTTTTATTGGCCAACTTTGTACAAGGATTCAAGCGTATTGGTAAAGAGGTGTGACGAATGCCAAAGAGCAGGAGGCATATCCAAGAAGGATGAAATTCCCCTCACAACGATCCTTGAGGTTGATATATTTGATGTGTGGGGCATTGACTTCATGGGCCTTTTTGTTAGCTCGTGTGGTAACAGCTACATTCTAGTGGCTGTGGATTATGTCTCAAAATGGGTCGAGGCTGTGGATTTTCCCAATAATGAAGCCCGGAGTATGGTTGGTTTTCTCAAGAAGAACATTTTCACAAGATTTGGGACACCCCGGGCCATCATAAGTGACGGGGGATCTCATTTTTGCAATCGGGCTTTTGATTCATTGCTTTCCAAGTATGGGGTAAATCACAAAGTGTCCACTCTGTACCATCCTCAAGCTAGTGGGCAGGTTGAAGTTTCTAATCGGGAAATCAAGAACATTTTGGCCAAGACCGTGAATGCAAATAGGACCAATTGGTCTAGAAAGCTTGATGATGCTCTTTGGGCGTATAGGACTACCTTCAAAACCCCAATCAGTATGTTTCCGTACCGGTTGGTGTATGTCAAATCATGTCACCTACCGGTGGAGTTGGAGCACAAGGCACTTTGGGCTTTAAAGAAGTTGAACTTGGATTGGGACACAACTGCAAATCTTCGTGTTGATCACCTTAATGAGCTTGATGAGTTTAGATTCCATGCCTATGCAAGATCTTCTTTGTACAAGGAGAAAATGAAGTATTTTCATGACAAGTATGCTAAGAACCAGGAATTCAAAGTGGGGGACTTTGTGCTACTCTTCAATTCAAGGCTTCGTCTCTTTCCGGGCAAACTCAAGTCAAAGTGGAGTGGTCCATTCGAGGTGGTGTTAGTTACACCCTTTGGTGCTCTTGACCTAAAAAACAAGAATGGTGAAATTTTTCGTGTGAATGGGCATCAGGTCAAACATTACTTGGGTAAATTTGAAGATAGCCACGTGATGGCTTTGCTGAAATTCAATTGAACATGGTAACATGCGTCGTGCCGCGACGTTAAATCAGGCGCTTCTTGGGAGGCAACCCAAGTATTTTCTTTTCTTTCTTTTTGTTTGTTATTGTTAGAGTAGATTTTCTGTGAGCTAACCTGCTTGTGAAGTTGGTGTAGGATTTGGTGGATGCAGTACAGGAACAAGTATGTAAAAATTGGGTTAGCTGTAAAATCCGCTGCAGCGGTCAAGATTCCGCGGTTAACGGTCACCAACCGCTGCAGTGAAAAACTTTAGCTGTCAGCGGTCCAAATGAGCCCAAATGCAATCTCTTTTAATCTCAAACAACTGCAGCGAACGGAATTCCGCTGTCAGCGGTAAAATTCCGCTGACAGCGGTGAGGTTTATTGCCCAACACTTCAAAATGAAAGAAGCGCGGGTAAAATTCTGTTGCCGCGCTAGGTAAGTCGGTGGGGTCCCACATGCTCAGTATAAATACTAAGGGACCCCCTTCTTTTACCCCTTTCCCTCATTTGCATCCCAGACCAATACTTTTACTGCTCATAAAATTCACTGTGCATCCAAGACACATTTTTCTCACATTTTAGCATCCTACATCTTCATCTATCAGTGGTATGTTCTCATTAATTGATTTTAGTTGAAACTTTCTTTCTAGTTTTTGTGTGTTTTTCTTCTTTTCTTGTTAAATTTGAATTATTGGAGCCCTAATTCTTAAGCATAATTCACCACCAATGTGTTATATAACTTGTGGGATAGTGATTTCTTATGGTTTAGGGGGATATAGGGTTCTTATTACTTGGGATTCATGTCATATTTTTCTAAGTTGGTAAACCCTAATTTTTATTTTGCTGTCAATACTCTTTATTGATGAACTCCGTTGCAGCGGTCCAAAAATCCGCTGACAGCAGAGTCATTTGAACTTAGACTGCTGAACTATAGATTTTCGCTGCAGCGGTCAGAAATCCGCTGACAGTGGTGGGAGGTCCGCTGCAACGGACCACTTTTCCGCTGTCAGCGGTGGGAGGTCTGCTGCAGCGGACCACTTTTCCGCTTTCAGCGGTGACATACTTCAGAGAATTGAGGCTTCTGGTTCCTCTCCTTCCTCTGCAACGGCCAAAAATCCGCTGACAGTGGTGGCCTTTCGCTGCAGCGGACCAATTTTTTGCTGGGCGCACTTTGCAAGTTCAGAGAGTTGGGTATTCTGATCCCCACATTTCCGCTGCGGCGGTTAAAAATCCGCTGACATTGGTGACCCTTTCGCTACAGCGGTCAGTTTTCCGCTGACATCGGATGTCTGTATGTGCATTGTTTTAGTTCTCTGCTCCTGTTGTATATGTGCTTTCATTGGGTTGTGTACCATGTTTTAACAACCTTCCTTAACATGTTTGCAGAAAATGGTTAGATAACGAGGAGGAGCAAACAAGCAACCTGGGAGGGGTGACTCTTCAAGGGGTCGGGGCAAAGGCTAACAATAGGCCTCCTTAGGCCCGACAAAGACCATTGGGAAGAAACAAACAAGAAAAAGGGCAAGCCCCGACCAGTCTGAATCTAGTGAATATGTTCCCTCCTGGGAAGCTTCGGAGGGAAATAGTGGAGCAGCCTTAGCAGAGGCATTGTCCCAACCACAGAGGCTTGTCAACGAGCCTGCAGCTCAGATTCATCTGATGATTTGGGTCTTTCCAGTGATTCCACAACCCCTGAGGATACCGTTGCAACAACCCAATCCACTGTCCCTGCTTCTATCAACCTTGACAGCTCCGATGAGGTGCCAGATGATGAAAGGGGTGGTGACACCCTAGTACAGACCACAGGAATTCTCTAGACCAGGAACCCAGTGGTGTGGCAGGATCAGTTTGTTTCTAAACCGGCCTACCACAAATTCAGAGAGCGGTGGCCCCAAAGGTCGCTTATCTATAATGACCCGGCCGGTCGTTCCGTAGAAATTTCATTATTATTCCTATTTTTTCCTTGTCATAGGTTGGTTATACTGTTTATGATGTGTTAGAGTCGGTTGGCTCGGAATCGGAATGGTTGTAGTGACAATTGAGACACTTAGTCTCTAAAATACAAATTTATAGTTGGAAAAGTCAATTGAGAGTTGACTTATTGGTAAATGACCCCGGAATGCGGAGTTTATGGTACGGATAGCTTCGTTAGGTGATTTGGGACTTAGGAGTGTGTTCGGAATATTTTTGTGATGTCCGGTGTAGAATTAGGCTTGAATTGACGAAAGTTAGTTTTTGGCGATTTATGATCGGCAGTGGAAAATAGGCTATCGGGGTCGGAATAGAATTCCGGAAGTTGAAACAGGTTCGTAGTGTCATTTTGGATATGTCTGCAAAATTTCAGGTCAATGGGATGAGTTTTTGATAGTTTCGGCATCATTGGTGGAATTTAGAAATTTTAAAGTTCATAGGCTTGAATTCGATGTGATTTAGTGTTTTTGCATTGTTTTTGGTGATTCGAAGTCTCGATTAAGTTTGTGTGATTTTATGGGATGTGTTGGTATGTTTTGGTTGAGGTCTCGAGGGTCTCGGGTGAGTTTCGGGTGGTTTCAGGCCATTTCTAGTTGCTGGTTTTTAGCTTCAGGGGTGTACAATGCGATGGCATTGATCTGGATGCGTTAGCATAGAGAAAATTCGGAAAAATCTAGTTGTGCTATGCGATCGCATAAGGCTTCCCGCGATCGTATAGAGTAAAATTTCTGTTGCACTGTCCCGACTTTGGAAGCTTATAACTCACAATATATAAGGAATTTGAAGATAATCCAAAAAATGAAAGTTGTAGCTCTTGATGATGTCTAGTTTTCAGAAAGCTAAGCCAATTGTAATTTGAAGTTTGTACAAAACGTTATGACAATTATACTATAGGCTATCCGGAAGAGTTGGAGAAGGCTGTTGAAAAATTTGTTCTATGCGATCGCATAGAGGAGGCCGCGATTTAGGGTTAAATAAGGGCTGGTAAATTTTGTTCATCGCAAACGCACTCCTGGAGTTGCGATCGCACAGTGTCCGAACCTGGGAAGTATAAATTAAAACCCTTCTGCGACCAATACCCACTTTTCCACCATTTTGAACGGGAAGAAGCTTTTGAGGCGATTTTGTAAGAGAGGAAATCATTGTTCTTCATTGAGGTAAGGATTTTGGACCCTAAAACTCGATTATATGTGATTAAGGATCAAAATATCAGTGTTTAATTCATGAAAATCAGTAGAAAAAGGTGAAGTTAGGGCTTGAGATTATGAGACCTTTTAGGGATGATTTGAGGGGTCAAACGAACTCCGATTTTAGAGTTCTTTATATGTACGGACTCGTGAGATGATGAAGAAACGTTTGGTATAAAATTTGTCGAGTTTCGAGATGCCGGCCTGGGGGTCGGGTTTTGGCTAATTTCGGGTTTTGTGCTAAAATTGGTATTTTTCAATTGGAATTCATTCCTTTAGCATAATTTGATGAGAAAATTTTGATCTTTATAGATTTAGAGAACTCAAAAGTTGATTCGAGAGGCAAGCGGGTTGCAGAGTAGCTTTTCGGGCTAGTTTGAGGTAAGTAATGTCTTTAAATCCTTTCCTAAGGGTATGAAACCCCGGACTTTACATCCTTTCACGAATTTGGAGTGACACACACACTGGATGACGAGTTTGGGGCGTGCACGAATTGGAAGTTTGAAAAAATGTACCTTTTTAGGCTACTATTGAGTTGCGAGCTGCTTTTAAAGCTTATTCTCTATAGTACTACTATGATTTGATATAATTGGGTTGTAAGCCATGTTGGAGCCTAATGCCGATCTGTTTTAACCCCTTGGGGGCTATTTTATTGATATTGTCACTATTTTGAAACTATAATTTTTCACTCAGTCTTTCTTGTGAAATTGTTGACACTCTTATTGATGATATTACTATTTCTTGAAATGAAATACTATTTTGGGTCGAGAACCCTGTTTTATTCATGGCCCGAGTGGCATGCTGAGATTGTCTGACTGAGTGAGGCCGAGGGCCAATGTTGTGAGGATGTTATGATATGAGTGAGGCCGAGGGCCAATGTTGTGAGGATGTTATGATATGAGAGAGGCCGAGTTCCTGAGAGTGATTTATGCCATGATGTGGCTTGTTTATAGCGCTTGGGCTGTAGGAGCCCCTCCGGAGTTTGTACACACCCCCAATGAGCGCAGGTACCTACTGAGTGCGAGTGATGAGTGACAGTGAGGTTGCCCGCAGAGCTGATACTGAGTGATGGTGAGGTGCTGAGGGAAATTGTTACAAGTGATGATTATGGCCCGAGGGGCAGTTTTATGATGATATTTACTGAGTTTTTGACTATGATTCACTTCATTTTTCAAACTGATATTACTGAGAGTCTTACTGAAAAATATTGGAAAATATACTTGTTTTTCAAAGTATTTTATGGAAACTGGTTTTCGAACTTATGTATACTGTATTGAGACTTGATGTTTTACTGTTTTGTGGATTGGTCTTTTGTCTGTATGTTTCATATACTTCAGACTCTGATTTATTTTCATTACTACTGAGTTGGCGTACTCATCATTACTCACTGCACCCCTATGTGTAGATCCAGGTACTGGTTCGGAGCAGTAGCCGTTCGAGCTTGTTGTCATCAGCTTTGGGATTTCGAGGTAGCTGTCCAGCGTTCGCAGTTTCTCCATTTCCCTCCCTTTATTAGTATTAGTATTTATTTCATAGACATTGTTTAAGACATTAGCAGAGTTAGTTTATTTCTTAGATGCTCGTGATCGGTTGACTCCAGTCTTGGGAGAATTATTTAGAATGTTAGATTATTATTAGGGCGTAATGACTTAAAGAAATTATTTTATACTCAGTTTGCTGCTTATTATTGATTTTTGAAATATTATATAGAACAAATGAGTAGTTATGTGATGGTTGGCTAGCCTAGTTCCACGATAGGTGCCATCATGACCTGTTAGGATTTGGGGTCGTGACATTATCCCTAAAAGACCTTTCATTATCAAGGATCTCCTACCTCTCAACCCTAATGTGAATAAGCAATTTGACGAAAGGGAGGGGTGGAGTTTCTTTACTAGCAAAGTTGAAAATTCCAATGAGTACGTTGTGAAGGAGTTTTATGCTAATGGTGCCCATACAAAAGGGACACATATCTTACCAAGGTTCGAAATAGGAAGATCTTATATAGTGGGAGGGCATTCAATGACTATGCTGGGTTTGCTAATGAAGACGAGACTCGCTACAAGGATAAAGTGGCTTTGGAAGATTTGGCTCGTCCTTGGTTGGCTTCAGTTATTGCTATACCGGGACTACTCCAACTTGGGTTGACTGCAGGCTCAACCATCTACAAGAACACACTCAGCTTCGAGGCTAAGGGTTGGGCTACCTTTGTTTGCAGCTAGATAGACCCCATCCTTCATGACGGTGACATGCCTCTCTCTAGGGCCCTAATTGTGGGAGCAATTATGGATGTCATCCCAATTAATGTCGGGAATATTATGGCTAGGTTAATTGACCGGATTGTGCTGAGAAATAAAGTCTCCTATCTCTTTCCCAACTTCCTCACTATGTACTTTAGGGACATGGAAGTTGAGGGGAGGGAATTCGATACTACAATGAGGCCACAGTCAGTTTTTTCGTGGTATAATTTGAAAGGTCAGGACAACCCCAAGGCAAAAGGGAAAGCCACCACATCTACTGCCCCTGGTACTTCTACTGCTACCGAGCCTTCCGCTGCTGCCGAGGGATCCACTGTTGCTGAGGGACCACTGTTGTTGTTGGCCCAGAGTCTTCCTCGGGTCCCACCATGTCCATTCCAGTCCCAGTACCATTATCTTCCACTTACCCTCAGACTTCCCTGAAGGTGTCTCAGACTCTAGCTGGTATCATCAACTGGCTGCAGGTAACTTGTTCTAAGCTTACTGATCTTTCTACCACTGTTGCAGCACAGTCAGCTCCAACATAGATTGCACTACCTCCAACAATGGAGGAGACATTGAGAAGCCTGGTGGATAACCATAAAAAGATCATGGAGACCCTGGACAAACATGGGAAGGAGATTCACTCTTTGAGCAAACCAGTGAAGAAAATGAAGAAGTCTCAGGAAGATTTGAAAAAGGTTCAGGTGGAGATGCAGGAGGCTTAAGTTGATTTGGAGATGGAGGTGGCAAAGCTCAGATCCGCGGGGGACATTCCCCTTGATTTATTGATAGGAGACCCCGCACCCACTGTTCGAGCTGCAAAGGAGTCAGAGCTTACATCATCCCCAGTTCGCAGAGGATCCATCTCGCGGACTGATGACATGGAGATCCATCTTTAGGATCTAGTGGGAGAGACCTCCTCATAGCCACATGACTCTGCTCTAGGCACTGCCTCTGTGCTTTCTTCTACAGCTGATCCTTCCCCCATGCAGACAGGAGGCACCATAGGGAGTTTTCTTTTACTCTCTCTCACCCCTTTCCCTTCTCTATATTTTTGGTTATTTAGCATTGAGGAAAATGATATTTCTTATTGGAGAGGGTGGCCTCTATTTGGTATTTGGTGATTCAAACAGTTTGATATTTTTTGGGCCGTAATAACTTATGATCCTATTTTTCTTTTCGTTATTTACATTTCCATACCTTTAGTTTGTTTTACTTTTGGTATGTATATATTCGGTTTCCTCTCTTATGTATATATTCATTTCCCTCTTAATGTATATTCGTCTTAATCCCCTATTGTACATATTCATTTCTAATTTTCGTATTTCTACTTTATAACTTCTTTAGTTTTTCCATTTGTAGTTTAACTTCTTATTTCATTTAGTAGCTTCTTTTTAAAAACTATAGCTTCTTCTTTACTTTTTGCGTTGTCAATAGTCCCTTGGTTTTCTTAAATCCATGGTTCTTTCCAGGGGTGGAAATTGTGCGAACCGGGTGTCTCTTCCTTACGACGGACGGTGTGACAACCTTCTTAAGGGATTGAGTCCGTTTTTCATTTTTTTGTTTTTGTTTTCCTTTGTTTTGGTAGTATTGAATAAATGTATTTAGAATAAAGCTTCACTTGGCACCAGCATACTTACCTTTGACCTCATGGTTAGAGACAAGTTACAGATGAGTCTAGTTCTAATTGTGACCCTTAGAGTCTTGAGTTGACTAAAATTGTCGTCAGGTGGTGTATATAGCCATATGCGAGTTTTTAATTTGAACTAAGGTTGTTGTGGGCCCTCGACTTTGTACTCTTTAATGATCCTGAGGTTTGAGAAGTGAGGTTTGAATTGCATATCCCGAGTGTCGTGCCTAAAAGTCTAGAACTTGCCCTAAGTGTTTTTCTAGGCGAAATCTTAAGTTAGCTCGACTTGTGAAATGATCATAGGCCTGTCGCGCCGCCTTTTTCCTCGCGGAGATCGGGTTCGGGACATTTTGGTTGAGACAACTCTTTCCTTTTGGGAAGGGGTTTGCATTTTTTGAGAGTCGCCACCTACCGATTTTAAAGGTGTGTTGGGGCACCTAAGGGGTTCATTTACAACTACGTTGTTAACCAGAGATAGGGTAAGGGCTTGAAATTATCCTAAGGGGAAGGTGTTAGGCACCCCTCAGGATCCACAAGTGTGGTTCCTGGCCAAATAGCTTTTGTGAATTTGTACAGTTTAGCAAACAAACGAATAAAGGCTCAAATAAGAGGGGGCTTAAGTCCTTAAGCATACAAGGTGTTTGAAAACAGTTAAAAAAAGAGTTTTAATCTAAACATTTCAAGTAAAGGATATCCAAGGTTTGTGATGATATGGATCACATCAATGCAATACCCGGTATGACACTCCTCAAAGAGGGGCTACACGTGGTATTAGCGCATCGGTCATCATGTCCATATTATACCCTTCCCCACCCCGTGAAGGTAACTAAAGCATGTGTTGGTCACAAAATCTATTGCGTGCTGTTACCCGCCCCTTCCTATTAGTCCCGGAGGAGGTTAGTACTGCTATCCTAAAAGGGAAGTACTAGGCAGACCCTCAGGTTTGAAAGGTAAAATTCTAAGGCGACAAATAAAGAACACATAGGACTACATTAAATGGGAACACATAAGAGAATGTAAGAGGCTCAAATTCACCTCCGTAGATAATGCACATAACAGCACGACTCAAACACAAATAAGGACAGTATTTAGATTCAGAAACCTAAGATATGGTGTCTAAGTGAGTTCAGAAGATAAACAGACAGGCAGGTTATTTTTATTTACTTGGAAACCCTAATCAGTTTTGCCCACTGATTAAAAGAACCTATTAAGCATTGAGTAACATATACAGGAAAGGCAGATTCTCAGTTTAATGATTCAACCACCTAAGGCTTGCCTAGGCGTATGAATAAGGCTCAATAATTACTCGGATTATTAAAGAAATTGTTTGAGTTGGGTTGCCTAAACATGCTGTACTTAGAAAAATGCGGAATTAATACCAGTTATGAAAACATGGGGGGACTGTTCGTTAGGCCTTTCTCATGCATCAGTAGTTAAACTAGGCGTTGAATGAGATCCTAAAACATGAGGTCTAATATGCACGTATAGAGATACAGAATGGTTTGTATGCAAAATCCTAGGCAGGATCTTCTAAATGTATGCAGTTATATGCTTTCAAAATATGTAGCAAGTATGAGAGTGACCTGTTTATTAGTTGTTTTCCTAGAACAGGGTCTCTACGTATAACATGTCAAAGTATTGCAAATTTTATTAACACTCGTTTAAGGCAGGATCTAGATTACATTTTTTCAGAATCACATGATAGTAGTTTTTCATTGTTATTACTGATCCTATGAACATGATTTTCTAAGTGAGGATGATATGCTGAAAGAAAAACAGATGTATCAACATAAGTGACAAATGCATGGCATGCTTGATCCCTAGACATGGTTACTAGTGCACACATAGGAAAAAATAAACCTAAAGAAATATGATATCTACCCATACTTATACTATTGCATGCATACCCCACCCATTTTTCACTATCCAGCCCCCAGAATAGTACAAGTTGTTACAAGCCTTGGAATATGAATTACATAATTAAAATAGGAAAAGACGAAGTTAGCTATAGGGAGCCTTCCATAGTAGGCCCAAGTATCCAGGTCCTCAATGCCATGTACTGTTATTTTATAACCCTTCATAATCCGGGTGTGTCAAAGTTCCCTAAGGATCTCAGAGGATCCCGGGCAGTGCTCACACCCAGATCTCATAGCCAAGATAGAGCAAGTGCAGTGTGGAAGGGCCAACTCTTATGTGTCAAAGTTCAGAGGGAGTTCAAGGGTCCCAAGGCAATGCTCACATAGAGGGGCAGATCTTAAGGGGTCTAAGATTATAGTTAAAGTGCTCATAGTTTGAGGAGTTTGAGTAGAAAATAGTTTTAAAACAGTTTTTGAGAGAAAAGAGAGAGGTTTAGGGGAAATAGTTTGAAAAAGGTAAGGCAATCAGCATAGACAACATACCAACACAGCACATATAGAACAAGAAACAGGAACTAGGACAAGTTCAGCATTCACAAACAGGGGATGAAGGATTGGGGATAAGTATGAAGCACATAGGGATAGGAACACAATAGGCAGAGTTACACATAAACTCAGAATTAGAGAGATACTGAGGGGTTCTAGGTACAACATGTACTTCCGGATTACAAAGGAACTAAGTAACATATGTCACAGATTGTTGTAGGCCAGGAATCATAAGTGGGGCAGAATCACATTGGGGTATGCTAAGGGGGATAACACTTCATAAACATGTTGAGTCTAAGGGAAAGGACACATCGAGAATCATGCTAGTAGAGCAGTAGAGTAGACATGCTAATTGCAGTTTGAACAACAAAAACCATAAGTAAAACATATTAGGAGCAGGGTGAATTGAAGTACCAACGAAACATATTGCTTTTGAAACTTAAGCTGAAATTAGGACATACCAGTATATGAGAAATAGTAATACCAAAGTAGAAGTTAGAGAGAGACCCAATAATTAGCCTTGGCTTGTGGCCGGCTAATTCAAACTAGTAACAAGTAGCACAAAAAGAGAGAGTGAGAGAGAGAGAGAGCAAGTTTAGTTGTGAGAGAGAGTTCAGAACCATGTGTGTCTGTGTGTGTCAATGCATGGACAAAGTATATATATACAGTTTGGAACTAGGTGAAAATAAGGTAAAAATCAGACCGCCTAGTAATTATGGGACTCAGAGAACTAATTAATTGTAAAATCAGTACAAGTATCCTAGAATTAAGGGAATTATTCAAACGGTGAGTGACAAATAAGGAAAGAATGAAAATAATGTTCATAACAGGCCATTAGGTAATCCTTAATTGAAGGTTGAACTCAAACGACTAGTAGGTAAACATAATTAAGCAAAGTTACTATGCACATAAACCAAATCAAGCAGACAATTGAGACTAGGTTAAGAAAGTATTAATTAAGGAAGCAATATCAATCAACAGTAACGAATCAAGGTAAGAAATAGATTAGATATTGGAAATCAGTAAGAATATCTCATAGGAGATCAACAAGACTTTCAAATCATAGTGAATCAAGGATTCAAACAACAACTAGTGAATAGAGATCCCTGTGTATAAATGGAATAACCACATTATAAGCAAAGCAATAAGTCAGAAAATAATTGAGTAAAAAATAGCATAGAATCAAGGATTCGAGCAAGCATAATACTAATTGAAGAGAATTAACATGAAATAACACGGACGTTTAAGCAAGAACAACAGAAACCCTAGTACATGAAATTAGGGGTCATGTGAGTTATGGAGTGAGCAGTGAGATAGATAGGATGAAAGAAAAATCAAAGACGAACAACATAGGGTAAAGATTAATGAAACATAAACACATATGCAAATATACATGCAAATCAGTAGTTTCACGGTTTAAGTCTAAAATTAGGGTTTTCATCACAACGAGTCAGATAAGGAGAGAAACTTAAACAAATTGCTAAAACATAGTAGAGATTCAAGGAAGATGCTAAAAATCATAGGAAAATCATTCAAAAGCGAGGTCACAAAACCCTAGTTGACAATGAAGAGTCGTTTCTTAGAAAAAATCAGAGAACTTTTGGGAAAACAACAAAATAGCTTAAGGTAGATATAGATCTATCATAGATCTGAAAGAAATCAGAAAATCTTAGATTTTAGGGTTTCAAAGAACCCAAAAAAATGAGAAAACCTTAAAGTTTTGCCGGTTTTAGCCAGAGAGGTCACATATCTTACTCAGGTGGCCGGAGATGGCATGAGAAACCATGGGAGGAGTTGAACCGCTCTAGGTTCATCTGAGGGCCTCAGGGTGTCACTAGACCATCGCAGGATGAAGCAGTAACCAAGAGAGGATGGGAGACCATGGTTTCCGGCGAGGGAAGTGGCCGGAGGAGACAAACCATCTTCATCGGAGAAGAAGAGACTGGAAGTATCTAGAGAGAATCAGAGAGATAGAGAGATGATGCGAGAGGAGTGAAAATCTTCATTTTAAGGTAATTATTGATCGAAGTGTTGGGCCGAGTAGAAATTTAGGTCTGGGTTGGGTAGAAATTCAGGTTTGGGCTGGGTAATTGGGTTGATTTAATTGGGGTATTGGGTTTAATTTAGGCTACAATTGAAATTAAAAGATGTCTATTAGTTAAATACCCTTTAAAATAGATAAATAATTAATAAACATAGCTACTAATTACAAAAAAATGAAATAAATGCCAAAAAAATGAGATTAAGGTAATTAGCTAATATTAAAAAAAATATAAAATGACTAGTTATTGATTTAAATGGTATAGAACGTATAATTAGGCTATAATTGTAAAATTGCTGTAGTTATAGTTAAATAATGTCAAATTGGCTAATTTATGAAATAATTAAATCCTAATAGGATTTAAAAATGATACATTGAGCGGGGAAACATTTTGAAATTATTTATAATGCAATTTATTCATAATTATTGAATAATAATACTGAATAAATTGGAAAGGAAATTAACAAAAATATGGATGTCACGACCCGCATCCGGGTTGTGATGGCGCCTGACGTAGAACCAGGCTAGCCAACTGTTACAACAATACTCAATTCATTTACTAGAGAAATTTTCTCATTTTTGGCTCAACTCATAGAAATACGGAAATTTTTAATCAGTTGATAACNATCAATACAACTGAGAAATAATACTGAAGTTTTAAGTTTCCAATTTCTAATACAGGAGGAAAAATAAGGAAAAGAGGGACGGGACAGCGAACGCCAGCTGCTACCTCGTCGGCTCTGAGAGATAAGCTGCTATCACCGATCCGGGCCGAATCTCGGTGCACCTGGATCTGCACACACAGTGTGCAGGTAAGTAACGAAAACAGCCTACGGT
>MDKH01211430.1:0-27010 GCA_005239495.1 Nicotiana undulata | reverse complement strand
TCAACAATGTAAGCCTCAACTGTCATAAATCACTAAATAACTCTCCACGTCATGAAACAACATGAAGATATCACTTTTTAATTCACCAATTACTCACAGGGTGGAGAATATTAAGAACATAGTAAGTTTCATCACAAATGACTCACGGGCATGCTTGACCGCAACGCATAGGCACTCGTCACCATGCCTATATGTTGGACATGAGTTACACATAGCAAGTAAGACTCCATACCTAATCCCTCAAGCTGAGGTTAAGCCAAACACTTACCTCGGCTCCAAAGACAATGCAAGTCAAGCCTCAATCACAGCCTTTCCTCTCGAATCCAACTCCGAATCGGGAATATCTAGACATAATAGATTTATTAACATCAATAAGTACTCAATAAACCAATTCCCAAGCCAAATTATACATTTCCTACTATTTCTCCGAGAATACTAAAATTCGACCCCGGGCACACACATTCAGATTTTCGAAAATTCATTAAGGAATTCATTACCCGGAGCCTAAGGATCGAAGTTATGTAATTTATACAAGGATTCGTGGTCTAACATGGAAAATCATGAAATCCCCAAGAACCCTAAAGTTTACTACCTAATTCTATGATTTTTAGATTATTTATTAGTGAATTTAACTAGGAATTAGTGTTTGAAACTAGTAAAACTATGAAATTTACTTACCTCAATTACAATGGGGAAAGGTTCTTCGAGAGGCTCTCTAAAATCTTGATGAGGAAGATGAAAATGGTGGAATAAGGCTAAGTCCCGTATTAAATAACATTGCCCAGTGATTTCTTCACTACGGTCGCGACAAGAGGACTGCGATCGCGAAGGCCGACTGGCCAGACCTCTGTGATCGTGGCAGAGGTCCTGTGATCGCGAAGAATAATTTGCAAGACCTCTGCGATCGCGACAGGGGTCTTGCGATCGCGAAGAACAAACTCACCCGACCCAGACGTGACTCAATGTGATCGCAAGAAACGGGCTGCGATCGCGAAGGTGTGGAACCCAGACCTCTGCGATCGCGAAGGGGAGGCTGCGATCGCAAAGAACAATCACTAGCCCAGCAAAATCCTTCTCCGCGATTGCAATCCACCTTCTGCGATCGCAAAGAAGGAAACCAGATAGCAAATTTTCTGGTTTTTCCAACTTAGCTCCCGGGGGTCTAAAACACTCATGAGTCCCTCGGGATCCCGTTCAAAAGGACCGGCAAGTCTGTATTCACGATACGGACTAGCTCGAACTTCCGGAACATGAAAAGAAACAACGGAACTCGAAATCATACCCCAAAACCAAATTAATCAAACTTAAGAACTTTGAAATTCTAGAATTCGCTTTAACGCGCCGAACCGGCCTAAACTGCTCGGAATGACTTCAAATTTTGCAGATAAGTTATAAATGACATGACGGAACTATTTCCGGTCTCAGAATTTCATTCAGACCTCGGGAACATAACATCACTCTCCAAGCCAAATTTCAAATTCTTCAAAAAAAAACCTCAAACCTTCATTAACTCCATGTTTTCTCATTTTGATCCGAAACAAATCAACTCAAGTCCGTTTTACACCAAATTTCACAGATAGTACACATAACATATACTAAACCTGTTCCGGGCTTTCGAACCGTAATACGGGCCGAGTAATAAGGTTTTCACATAATTATTCACTTTCAAATTCCTTTATTATTTTCTGAAAATAATTTTCTTTAAAAATTCATTACTCGGGCTTGGGACCTCGGAATTCGATTCCGGGCATACGCCCAAGTCCCATATTTTCCTACGGACCCTCCGGGACCGTCACATTACGGGTCCGGGTCCGTTTACCACAAATGTTGACCAAAGTCAACTTTATTCAATTATTCAATTCAAAAACTCCATTTTATCACATTTTCACATAGAAGCTTCCTGGCTACCTGCCCGGGTTGTGCACGCATATCGAGGTGAGATCAACGGAGGCTTTCGGAGCCTCAGAACACAGAATTAGCTTAAATTACTGAGGATGACCTTCTGGGTCATCACAGTGCTTCAGCCCTTTCATCTATAACCAGGTGACCTCGAACGAACCCCAGTTCGATTCGACCACCCAGATCTTCTTCTAACCAACCAAGATAGAAAGGAGTGCAACCGGCGTGATACCTGTCTGGTTCGATGGTGTCTTTCTCAAGCATAATCTTGCAGTGCCATAGGTGTTGAGCTTGGCACTTGTAAGGGTTGTCATCATTCTGAAAGTCTGCTCGAAGGTGGCTTATATTCTTGATCCTAGGTATGACCTGCTTCCTACCCGCTTGCCTCATAACTCAATGAAGGATGTAAGGGTATGTCCCCTTTAGACCGATTAGTATTAGGAAAGAAGCAACTCGGGATCGAATGATAAACTCGTCCGTCGGAAACCACTCAAACATCCATTAAACCTGTTCTTCAGTCAAGTTACCAAAAAGTTCAACCCATCCTTCGGCATTCTCCGGCTAAGCGAACATGTCGGGAATAAAATTCATCCTCTTTGGGTGATGGAAAGCTATGTGGTCATCCTGAATTCTGCGGTGAATGTCTTGTCGGTATTCACCTCTTTGGAGATGTTCCATGAGCTAGAGTTAAAGTAATAAATTGCAACCTTCGAAATGCTTTTCTCCTTGTTGACACCTTTCCAAGGCCCGATATATGTCCGCAACGATCATGGGCACAATGCTGAAGTTTTGCCCGTCTATCCCTTCCATTAGTGTCTTAGTCACCATGGCCAACCTAGTATGGATCCTTTCCTTCTTCATCGGGAACATAATCAAACCCAAAAAGCATACCATAAACACAAACACTCGGTGATGGATGTGCCCAAGGGAGGTGATAGCAAACTCGTCTTGGTAGGTGCGGTAGGATTTGCTGTGACCGTACCTTTCATACAAATAGTCGAAGGGAATGTATGAATCCCTCAGACATACCAAGTCCAGATTCTTCTTCAGACCCATCATCTTGAGAAAACCCCTGCATGTGTGGTTCTCAGACATCAACAACCCCGAAGTTTCCCACACTAAGTTAGCCAGTCCTCCTATCTCTTCTATTAACGACGTCATTTCGATGTTCCCAAAATTGAACACAGACCTTTCGCAATCCCAAAACAAAGTGGCAGCCTCTATCATCATTTTGTTAGGCTGGATCTCTAGGAGAGAGGGCAAGTTACCCAGGTGCTTTTTGACGGTAGTTTTGTCACTAGAATGGAGCTCTTCCCACCAACTTAGCAGTCTTGGATGAATATTGGAGACTATGCCGAATCTGGGGATTTCGTGCCTCATTTCTCTGCAAAGCAAATAAGGTTAGGCCCTTACCCCCACCAGACTCGACTATTTAACACCAATAATTAGCAGGAAGCATTTAGTTCTCCAAATAAATGCACAGAACGTGAGGGCGTCCGTTTGGGTTTTAGGGAAACCCAATGGACTTTGGACAAGGCTATCTTAAAGGCTATCGTGCGGACAACACGTTAGCCTGGCTAGGTTTGACCATGATGCATGCAACAGTATTATGGAGTAAGGTTTCTATGGGGTTTTAGACTGGTACCCTTGAGCAGGAAACTCAAGGGGGAAAGGCACGGAACTGTCGATTGCACCGATGATCGACTAGTTTTATCGCAAATACGCCTTTCTGAATTTAAGGGGTAATGATATAGGAAAAGCGCAACCACTCATTATAAGCGTTTCTATAGTATTTTGTTTGGCACGAGTGGAGTATGAATGTCGAGCATGATATGCAATAAATAAGCATTTAAATAGATAGTCATGTATTTGCACGTTAAGGAAAGCGATAAATACAATAGTTATGATTGAAAGTAGTTACAAAAAGAAAACAAAGAGACATGTCAGTTTTGTTCATGTGAGAAAAAATAAATACCTGAAATAAACAATTAATGGCATGTAAAAGGAAGGGGAAGGGGCGCAAGCATTAAACAAATTAAAGGTACAAATTCACGGAATGATTTGTAATGGTAAAAGCCTAGGTATATCCCCAGCAGAGTCGCCATGCTATCGCGCCCCCCTTTTTCCCTTTAGCGGAGATTGGGTTCATGACATTATGACAACTCCTTTTGAAGGAAGAGGGTTAAAAAAAGAAGAGGCGCCACCTAACGATTTTAAGGTGCGTTAGGGAACCTAGAGTAATTAACTCATGAGACTAGTTTGCATTATCAGAGATTGGGTAAGGGCTTGAAATTATCCCGAGGGTAAGGTGTTAGGCACCCCTCAGGATCCACAATTGTGGTCCCCGGCCAAATGGTTTCGTGAATTTGTACAATAAGAAAATAACAAGTAAAGGCTCAAGTAAGAGGGGATTTCAAATAAGCATTGAAGTTATTAAATTTCGAATGAACTAATAAAAACATTTGAGAGAAAAGATATCCTAGGTTTAAAACAATATGGAACACATCAATGCAATGCCCGATAGACACTCCTCAAAGAGGGGCTACACGTGGTATTAGTGCACCGGTCATTAAAACATGTGTTGGTCACGAACTCTATTGCGTGCTAGTACCCGTCCCATCCTATCAGTCACGGAGGAGGCTAGGCCTACTATCGTAAAAGGAGGTACTAGGCTGACCCCTAGGTTTAAAGGAAAAAATTCTAAGTGACAAGCAAAGACAAATAGGACTGCAAATAAGGGGAAAACAAATAAGAGCAGATATGAGGCCTAAGTATTCCTCCACAGGTTATGCACATAATTAGCATGACTCAAACACAATTAAGGCCTTTTTAACTTCAGAACCTAAGGCATTATATCTAGGCGAGAATGCAATAGCGAGGCAGTTTTATTACTGAATTATAGAGAAGGAATTTTACCAATTCCTGCCTACTGATTTTAACCTGTTAGGTATAAAGGAAGATACTTTCAATTCTTAACAGATTTAGCACCTAAGGCTTGCCTAGGTGTACTGATTACCATAAAAACAATTTTTCTCAAGTCCTACTATTCTAGGCGCCCAGGTTTTAGGAAAATAATTAGCAAATATAGGTGAGTCTGTTTCAATCCTTAACCAGGCTAGGGGGTGTTTAGACGAATACAAATGTAGTCGTAGGAGGCATGATATCTAATACAAAAGAAAAATGCAAAATGATGCAAGACATAAGCAGGATATTCTAAATGCATGAATTACGCATAGTTTCGAGATAGGCAAAATGACAGTTTTAATCGTTGTTTACCTAAAGCAGGATATCTATAGCATGGTAAGATAAGATCGTAATTTTTGTTAACACATTCGTTCTAAGGTGAGATTTTAGATCACATTTCAGACTACATAGCCAAAATCACATGGTAGCAATTTTGTTTATTAGCCCTATGGAAGGATTTCTAAGTGACATTTCAGAATATGAAACATGAGAAGAAATATTGTGATAGCCATTTTTGTTGTCGTTATTCACCCTATAAATATGATTTCTAAGTGTAATGAGATCTTGAATACAGTATGCTGAGCAATATGATATGTATGGAATGCTTGTTGTACCTAGACATGGTTACTATTGCACATATAGGGAAAGTAAACCTATAGGCATGATTTCTACCCATACCTATACTATAACATGATTATTCCCACCCGTTTTCACTATCTAACCCCAAATATTTGTTTACAAATTATTACAGACCAGAAACCATAAATTACATAACCAAAAGAAAAATAAGAAGTTATTTCTATAGGGAGCTTTCATTTAGGCCCAGATCCTCCAACCTCAATGCCTTTAGTGTTTCATAGCCTTTCATAGTCCGGGTGTGTTAAAGTTCCCTAAGGACCTCAGGGGCTCCGGGGTAATGCTCACACCCAGACATAGTCACCAAGAGTTAAACATGTGCAGTGGGGAAATACTAGCCTCAGTGTGTCAAATTTCAGAGGGAACTCAAGAGGTTCCCAAAGCAGTGCTCACACTGAGGGGGTTGAACTTAAGAATCTAGGAATAAAGTGAAGTGCCAGGGGTGAGTTTGAAAAGGTTTTTAAAGGGATTTTATAGGAAAGACAACTTTAAACAGGAAATATTAGTTAAAGATAAGTTTTGAAAAAGAGTAGTAGAAGATTTTATGCAATGAGAATAGTTTTGAAAATGGTAAGGCAGCCAGAACAAACAACACACACAAAACAAGGACTAAGATAAGTTCAGCAACCACACGCAGGGTAATGGGGGATTGGGGGAAAAATATGAAGCATGTAAGTGCAAGCACACAGTAGGTAGAGTCACACATGAATTCAGAATCAGAGAGATCCTCAGGGGTTCAAAGGTCTAAGGTATAATAGGCATTTCAAAAATACACAGGAAAAGCAATCACAAAATGCACGCTGCATTACCACATAGAGGTCTAGAGTATCATCAGGGAAACATTGAAGTTGAACCTAAAAGGGATATAAACATGTTGAGTCTAAGGGAGGGGACACATTCAGGGACATTTTAATAGGTCATGAAAGTAGACATATTAGTTGCAAGTTGAACAGCAGAACCATAGGTAAAAGCAAGCTAGGAACATGATGAATTGCAATAATAAAAGAATCATGTTGTTTTTGAGACTTGAATTGAAATCAAGACATACCAGTAGAGGAAATGGTAGACACATAATGAGCAAGAGATATAACAATAGTTAGCCTTGGCTTGTAGCCGGCTAACAATAGACAGTAGCAAGTAGCACAAAAGAAGCAGAGAGTTTAGGTGTAAGAGAGATAGCTTTAAACCACAAGTGTTCGTGTGTCTTTGTTATTGAAAGGGTCGAGTATTTATAGTTGAAAAAAAAGTAGTAAAATAAGGTAAGAATCACAGTAGCATGGTAATTAAGGAACTCAGAATCAATTAATCAGGAAATCACGACAATTATTCCCTTAAGTTAAGGGACTTCAAAATTCAAACGGTAAAACCAGTAGAAAATAAGGTAATAAAAATCAGTACATGACTAATAAGGAAGGAATCAAAGTTCATTAAGTATATGGTAGTCAATTAGGACTAAATTCAGAAAACTTTAATTAAGGAAATGATTCAGTGAATAGAGTACCTCAGCAAACAAGGTAAAGGAATCAATTAATTTAAACGGACGAGTAGAATTCTAGGGTTTTAAAAGAAATCTTTCAATCAGATCATCGAATAAGGAACTCAGAGTCAATCAAGAGAGAGTCACGATTCTATATTTCAACACATATAGAGAGAAACAAACAGTCGTAGCAACAAACAAGTTCAACATCATTTGACGGAAAGAGGTAAGAGGTGCATAAATCCATATAAATAATCACATAGAGGTAACACAAGTAGGCTAAGGCTTCAGCAAAACTTATCCGAAGTATGACAAACACAGAATCATAATAAGAACCAAGTAGTCAGACTAATACGAAGAACCCAGACAAAAGATCTTAAAGGTTAGGGCTTTTGACATAGGCGAGTTTAAAATGCAATAAAAGTATAGAATCAGTCGAGATGTGCAAATAAAAGATTTAAACGTGAAGGAAAAAGTCAGTTTAAACAGGTATATAAGAACTCTGAGAAACCCTAATTTTTAAAGGAAGTAAAAACGGTTTAAAGTTGATGATTCTTAAAGATTGAGTTGAGAACAATGTAAAATATAGAGAGAAACATACTTGAATCGTTAAAAACAACATGGATCTAAGATATTTAAGCAAAAGTTAGGATTTTAAAAGAAACCCAAGTAGAATGGAAGAACCTGTTGTGAACCTTAAGGATCGTAACAAATATGGTGTGATTTTTCCCAAATACCCACCAGAGAGACCATGAACACCCAAAACAGAAACCCTAGATGCGAGCCAGCATGTCCTAGGGCCCTTGAAGGCCTCGGAGACGACAAGCAAGGTGAGGGAGACCCATTGGAGGCGTGAGGTTGAAAGGTGGTCACCGGAGATGGCCAGAGAAGGGAGGACAAGCTTCATCGGAGACGAAGAGACGAGAAGTCTCTAGAGAGACTAGAGAGAGAGAGAGAGACCAGAGTAGAGAGATGAGGGGTCGTGAGAGAATGAGGGGTCGGAGGGGGGGTAGGTTAGGATTAATTAAGGAAACAAATATCTGGGCCGTTGATTTAATTTGATCAACGGCTCAGATTGGGTTGGGGTTGGGCCGGGTATTCAATTGGTCTGAGCTGGGTATTCAATTGGGTCGTTAAATCTGATGGGTTGGGGCTAAAAATTAGTCTAAAATGTGGCTAATTGTTAAATACCCCTTTAAATAGATAAATAATTAATAAAAATAGCTAATAATTATATAAAAATGATATTAAATCTAAATAAATTAAATTAAGGTGATTAAATAATATAAAAAAATAAATATAAAATGACTAGTTGTTGATATAAAATGGTATAAAATGTACAATTATGCTATAATTGCAAAAATTGCTATAGTTATAGCTAAATAATGCCAAATTGGCTAATTTATGAAATAATTAAATCCTATTGGAATTAAATAGGATTATGAATAATATATTGAGCAGGGAAACGTCTTGAAATTATTTATAACACCATTTATGAATAATTATTGAATATGAAGTATTAAATAAACAAGAAAATAATTCGATAAAAAGATGGAAAATTATGGAAAATATCAATTATTATAAAGAGTGATTTTGAAGGTATATATGCAAGTTTGAAAATAATTTGAGGAAAAATTGGGTATCAACAATTCCTTTTCAACAATCCACCCGTATTACTTCCTGTTGCGGCGTGCAACCCCATCCCACCGGACAATCACATTTCAGCCTTATTGCATTCTGTTGCGGCGTGAAACCCGATTCCACCGTACAATTCACATTCCACCCTTGCTACCTCTCCACCCTTATTACTTCGTGTTGCAGCGTGCAACCCGATCCCACCGTACAATTCATTCACAAGGCTTCATATCATCAAGAGTATAATTTCATAACAATCAAACAATCATGTGTTCACAATGGTCTTTATCAATCAATAATTCCATCACAAAGATTTTCATAAACAAGAATACAAAGTCATTACATCCAACAATCCGTATGAAGTCAAGCCACACTAAACCTTGCCAAACAATGTGTCATACCTGATATTGCCATGGTCATTTAGTTCAATTAAATCAATTCAAATTTCCTCTTCATCACTTGTTACACAACCCTTAGCACTTAGTTACATTCGCACATTTGGGTTCTTTACCATTCTTTTATACCGACATATTCAAGCATTTAACGAACCTTGCACATGGTAGAGTAATCACAAAGAAATCATATCCCACAATTTCAATTAACATGATAATCGACTAAAAGAATCAGAGAATGAAATCTTACACCTCAATACTTTAGAACAATCAATTCACATACACTCAGTAAGAAACTCATACCGAATGCTCGGACACCAACAAGGTGACTCTACGAAAATTAAAGTTAGCCATACATACCTTGTGTCGAATTTCCCCCTTTAATTTCTATCACAATTCACCGAACCGTCTAGCACCTTCAATCTATTCCACAATGTGAATCTTGAATTCAATTGGGCATTTTATCAAATACTATGTGACCCCTTACATTACTAACCCCCTTTTTGAGAATAACTACCCAAACTTGCTTTCCCTTTTACTAATTACGGGGTTTAACTCAGATGTATGCAAGGTTTCAACTTTCACTTTCAAGAACCAACCTATGTGTGTTTCATTCTTAACCAAAATATGAGAAATTGGGAAAATAGGGTGAAGACTTACCTCTTTGAGTGAAGAAGAAGACAATAACTCGATAATTTCCGGGCTTGAGTGATTTTGGAAAATCAAATTGGATGATGTTGAAGCCTTCTCTCAAGAACTCTCCTTTTCTCACTCTATTTTTGGTCAAAAAATCGTTAAAAATGAGGGGAAAGGGTGTTTTATTAAATAGGGGGTCGGGTTTTAAATTTAGAAAATACGAGCCCCGGCATAAAAATGTGGTCAGGAATGCGCATTCCTGATATAAGGTCCGCATTCCTGTCGCAGAAATGGCCCTCAATTGGGCCAATATTTGAAAACAATCTGCCCAGGTATGCGACCACTATGCGGTACACATACCTATTATACGATTGCATAGTGCGTCGCATAACCTCCCTCGCAAAACCCATGGGGCAAGAATGCGACAACTATGCGGTCCGCATTCCCAAAATGTGATCGCATTCTGGGTCGTGTAGTTGTCCTTAATTTGGACAGAATCCTGATCATGAATGCGACCATTATGCGGTCTGCATACACGTTATGCGAACGTTATGCGATCGCATAGCGCGTCACATAACAACACAATTCTGGAAAAAATTTATCTTTTAAGTCCCGGGGTACTTTTTACCCAAAAAGGTCTGTTTTCAAGAATTCCTACAGTTTTAACAATACAGGGGATCTATTCGGGCATTATTATAGACATCAAAATTTATGGGTCTTTACATGTCCCCCCTAGGTGAATTTAATGACTATGTGTTAATGTTTGCGGGGGCTACGTACGTACAAAGTGACGAGAGTCCATACATAGCGACTATTATCGTTATGTCCGGGTAGTTAGGCCCACATCATGCCTTGTGTTCTTCCTCGAAATGAATTATGTTCTTTATGAATTCATGTTATATGCCGCTTGTTTCCCTGAGATCTTGGAATTTGGTAAGTTAAAGGAATGCCCCCTTAAAAGTAAATTAAGAAGATATTGTGTGTGCATGTGACCGCTTCGCAATTTACATTCCGCGAGCGGAGTGTTATTTCCCCCACTCTCATGGGAGCGGGTCGTATGCCACGACGGATTGAAAGATACATTTATGGTTTGGGCCATTCGACCCTCGGCAGTGCACAAATATGGTTATTAAGATGGCTCATGCCGGTTGTCCTTTTCCCGTATGCGCATGCTAAATTGTTAATGATTTCATGGATATTGAATTGACAGGTTTTTGAAAAAAACAATGAAGTGGTAATTGTTTAGTTACTTCCAGTATTTATTTGATTTGCAGTTACCTTTAATGTTTACTGCTTTATCATCCTCGTATGCCTATTGCTTTTATCATATCCTGTTAAATTATATGGTTGGACCCTAGTAAGTGTCAAGTCGACCTCTCGTCACTACTTCTTCGAGATTAGACTGGATACTCACTGGGTACATATTTATTTATGTACTCATGCTACGCTTCTGTACTTAATTGTACAGGTTCTGAGGCTGGTGCATCTGGTTATCAGACCGGAGCTCGATTCTGATTATAGTTGGACCTGACTTCACGGTGAGCTGCTTCTCCTGGCGATCCTCGGCAACACTATGGAGTCTTCTTTTGTTATTTCCTGTCTATTACTTTTAGACAGTGGGACAGTTATATTGCATCTTTTGAATATTTTGTTAGTATGCCCGTAGGACTTGTGACACTAGTTCCTGGAACACACGTGGTAGATGTTATGGTTTACGAGTTTGTATATATATCGGCTCATGACGTTTATGACTTCTTTTGTTCAAATTGGCTAATTACCCTTTTCATTTAATGTTTTAAGCTTCAAAACTTGTCACGCGATAGAATGTTTAATGAAATAGGGGGAAAATTCTTAGTAATTTAAGTGTTGGCTTGCCTGACCCCGGTGTTGGGCGCCATCACGACCTGAGTTAGGATTTTGGGTCGTGACACTGCAAATCCACAAAAGATATATTGTGAGCATATATTTATAAATTTTCGTAAATTTAGACGTGATGGAAATTCCCTTCAGACAATGAAAACTGTCTTTGGACGGTGAGGATGACGTCCTTGGACCATGACGTCCCGGGCCATGAATAGTGCGGTAAGGGATTCGCAGGCCATGAAATGATATTCCCGGGCCATGAAAATGGTTCCTCTAAATAATGATGTGCAAAATTGAGAGATCCTCAGGCCATGGCATGATGTCTTCCAGCTATGAGGATGGTGCCTTCAAACTATGACGCCTTCGGACAAGTTGGCTATATTTCAGCCCAGGAGGTGCAGAGGCATGATGCTAGAGGCAACAAGACAAAGCTTAGTCTTGTGTGAAGTTGAGGGCAGAGCTTAGCCCGATGCAAGTGAGGCAGTGCTTAGTCTCGTGCGAGATTCAAGACAGTGCTTAGTCCCATGCAAGATTGAGACAAGGCTTAGTCTCATGCAAAGAGAAGGCAGTGCGTAGCTTTATGCAAGTGGGGAGGCAGGTTTTAGCCTCATGCAAGTGGGGAGGCAGGGTTTAGCCACATGCAAGATTTGGGACAGTGCTTAGTCTCATGCAAAAAGAAGGCAATGCTTAGCCTTATGCAAATAGGGAGGCAGGGCTTAGCCTCATGGAAGTGGGGAGGCAGGGCTCATGCAAGATTTGGGACAATGCTTAGTCCCATGCAATGAGAAAGCAATTCTTAGCCTTATGCAAATAGGGAGGCAGTGCTTAGCCTTATGCAAGGGAGGAGGCAGGGCTTAGCCTCATGCAAGTGGGAAGGCAGGGCTTAGTCTCATGCAAGATTTGGGACAGTGCTTAGTCCCATGCAAAGAGAAGGCAGTGCTTAGCCTTATGTAAATAGGGAGGCAGGGCTTAGCCTCATGCAAGTGGGGAGGCAGGGCTCATGCATGATTTGGGAGAGTTCTTAGTCCCATGCGATGAGAAGACAATGCTTAGTCCCATGCAAAGAGAAGGAAGTGCTTAGCCTTATACAAATGGGAGGCAGGGCTTAGCCTCATGCAGGAATGAGACAGAGCTTAGTCTCATGTATAGAGAAGGTTGTGCTTAGCCTCATGCAGATAGAGAGGCAGGGCTTAGCATCATGCAAGTGTAAGAGTAAGAGTTGAGTGTTCTTAGCTGACAATGTGTTTTGTGTATAGCAGTCGTGTTGTTGCGACGATGCTTATGATGATGACATAAACAAAAATTTGTGAGTTTTATGGGGGGATATTGGTTCGTGTTTTTGCTTTCTCGATCTGCTCCATTCTTCCCGAGGGTCCTGTTCAAGTCACCATGGGTAGCATTTGGATAAAAGTAAAGTATATTTTCAAAAACATGCGTCTATAGTTTTCAAAGACATAGTAATATGCAGTTTAGAAATTAGTTAGATGAACCGGTAACTGTGGCATTATTAGAGACATTGCGTCTTCCTCTGCCGTAGAATTTTGAGGGTACTCCTCAAAATATTTCCCCAGTTTACCAGTTGACCTTTCTGACTACTCCATACGTGGGGTTGGCTGAACTTGCTTCGGAAGAGGAACCTCCTCCAAATTCTGCCCTGGTTTTTGATTGTGAGGAAAATGGAAATTTTATTGAATTGTGAGCGAACCAACAGGGCTGCCTACGTATCCTCTCTTAAACAGGACTCTCCGTCTTACGAGGAGAAAAACACGTGATTCGAGAAAAATTTTGAAAAAAAAAAATACGCTTTTTGAAGGTGAAGTTTGGAAATAGAACAATTCCTTCTGTCGTGTATCCTCGATTAATGCAACATCAGATGCTATGTTTCGAATCTCAATTCTAGTATTAAGAAAAAGGTTACACCTAGAGGTTCTATATTACGGGAGCGTAGTTCAATTTACATCATATAGAGAAACATAAATGGTTTACACATAGTATATTTTGACTACATCTGAATTGATTGATTTTGGCTAGATTTCTCCGTCCATCTCTGCTAGTATGAGTGCTCCTCCTTTAAATACTATGTGAACCATTAAAGGGCCTTGCCATTTGGGAGAGAATTTCCCTTTGGCTTCATCTTGATGATGAAAGATCCGTTTTAGCACCAGCTTCCCCGGTGTGAACTGTCTTGGTTTGATACTTCTGTTGAAAGCTCTGGACATTTTGTTTTGATAAAGTTGACCATGACATACTTCATTCATCCTTTTTTCGTCTATGAGGGCTAGTTTCTCATAGTGGTTCCTGATCCATTCTACGTCGCTGAGTTCGGCTTCCTGTATGATTCTCAAAGAAGGAATTTCTACCTCGGCGGGAATGATAGCCTTAGTACCATAAACCAGCAGATAGGGGGTTGCCCCAATTGATGTACGGACTGTGGTATGGTATCCTAGTAAGGAAAATGGTAATTTCTCGTGCCATTCCTTGTGATTCCCTACCATGTTATATCATTGATGACAAGGTGGCCAATGTGTCTGCAAATTCGTTTTGAATTCTAGGGACATGCCGGAATTCTATCTTTGTGAACCTCTTCTTTATTTCTTGCACATGATGCAAATATGGTAGTATTTTGGAATTTTTAGTAGCCCATTCTCCTTGTACTTGGTGCAAAACCAGATCTGAATCGCCGATCACCAACATTTCCTGAATGTTCATATCAACATCCAGGTTGAGCCCCAATATGCAAGCTTCATATTCCGCCATGTTGTTGATGCATGGGAATCTGAGTTTTGCAGACATCGGATAGTGCTGACCAATTTTCGATACCAAAACGACTCCGATGCCGACCCTTTTGAAGTCTGCCGCCCCGTCAAAAAACATTCTCCATCCATCGTAGGCTTCAACAATGTCTTCTCCTACAAATTATACCTCTTCATCAAGAAAATACATTTTCAGGGGTTCGTATTCTCCTCCTATAGGAGTTTTAGCAAGATGGTTTGCCAATGCTTGTCCTTTGACTGCTTTCTGAGTTACATAGATGATGTCTAACTCACTCTACAATATTTGCCACTTGGCCAGCTTCCTAGTAGGCATGAGCTTCTGAAAGATGTACTTTAGGGGATCCATCCTTGATATGAGATATGTAGTATAAGCACAGAAATAGTGCCTTAGCTTCTGAACTATCCAGGTTAGAGCGCAGCAAGTGCGTTCTAGTAGAGAGTATTGTGCTTCATAAGGAGTGAACTTCTTACTCAAGTAATATATGACATGTTCCTTTCTCCCCGTCTCATTATGCTGTCCCAGAACACAACTTAAAGCTCCATCTAATACTGCAAGGTAGAGTAGTAGTGGTCTACCAGGCTCTAACGGAACAAAGACTGGTGGTGTGGACAAGTATTCCTTGATTCTGTCAAAAGCCTTTTGACAATCCTCGGTCCAACTGGTTGCAGCGTCCTTCTTCAGCATTTTGAAAATCGGCTCGCATATTACTGTGGACTGTGCTACGAAATGACTAATGTAGTTGAGGCGTCGTAAGAAACTCATCACATCTTTCTTGCTTTTTGGTGGTGGTAATTCTTCGATGGCTTTGACCTTTGACGGGTCCAACTCTATTCCCTGGCAACTGACAATGAATCCTAACAACTTTCCAGCAAGAACCCCGAATGCAGACTTTGCGGGATTTAGCTTCATATTGTACTTCCGCACCCGGTCAAAGAATTTCCTCAAGCCTGCTATGTGATATGCGGCCTTCTTGGATTTAATGATGACATCATCCACATATACCTCTATCTCCTTATGTATCACGTCATGGAAAATGGTTGCCATGGCCCTCATGTAGGTGGCCCCAGCATTCTTTTGACCGAATGACATCATTGTAGCATTACACTCCCCACGGTGTAATGAAGGCTGTTTTCTCGGCGTCTTCTTAGTCCATCCAGATCTGATGGTAACTCACAAAGCAATCTACAAAGGACTGGAGTTCATGCTTAGCGCAATCGTCGATCAGAATGGGTATATTTGGTAGTGGGAAATCATCCTTTGGACTTGCTCTATTAAGATCCTGATAATCAACATAGACTATGACTTTCCCATCCTTCTTCGGAACCGGTACAATGTTGGCCAACCATTTGGGTATTCCACTACGTTGAGGACATTGGCTTTAATCTGCTTAGTAACTTCCTCCTTGATTTTCAGGCTCATGTCTGGCTTGAATTTCCTGAGTTTCTGCTTCACTGATGGACACATTGGATTTGTGGGTAACTTGTGAGCTACTATGGATGTTCTCAACCCCGTGATATCGTCGTATGACCATGCAAAGATATCCTCGTATTCTTTCAGGAACCGAGTGTATTCTTCTTTCTCTAACGGTGATAAATGGATGCTTATGCGAGTTTCCTTGATGGTTTTGGAATTCCCCAAGTTGACTATATTGGTCTCGTCCAGGTTGAACTTGGGCTTGTTCTCAAACTTCTCCACTTCTCTGACAATCTCCTCAGGTATTACATCCTCTTCATCTATTTCTTCTGAATCACTATCCTTTTGTTGCGTTGTCTCATTACATGTCACAGTTCTTGGTTAATCAAGATAAGAAATAGTAATGTTGTAGGGATAAAGATATGAAAGAAAAATAGTAATAATACATCAAGCCATTTAAAGCGTCAAACAAAATTATTTCAATAACACAAATAATGTTTTTCGAAACGGAACACTAAAAATATTATTTAAAACAAAAATGCAAAAGAGGAAATCATTTTCAAAAGTAAACAATGCTATCAGCCTTGCTACCCTGGGACTCATCGGGCCCTTGATGGTTTGACAGTCCAGTTCTTAAGGAATGGTCCCTTCTCCGCTGTCTGGATAGTAGGGCCTTCCTCCTCCTCCTCCTCGACTATTACACAATAGTCCATATCGTCGTCTTCCAAGAACAAATTCCTCAATGCTGTCAATGCTTCTTCTTCCTCTGATCCCCATATTATATCGACATAATGGAAGGTATGATTCAAGTGCGGCACAGGTTTCTCAAGAGGGTAATATGGACCACGCCATGGTGCTGACCAATTCCGATATTCCTTCCAGGCGTACTGATATCCGAGCCCGAAGGTTGTACCATGGCACTTTAGTCCTACTGTTTTGGATATACCTTGAAGATTTTTACCCAGCCCCTTACAAGGTTCGTACCCTTTCCATGCCAGTATGCTTTCTATATTGCTGATCCACCACTTATCCTTTTCGATTACATTAACACGCTCGATGGTAGGTTTCATCTAACTTCCTTCTTTTTTTCTACCACTGGAACAGTCTGACTAGTGTAAATGGGGTTGCTTCCATCTCCATGGATGATCACTTCTTGATGGTTCCATTCAAACTTTATAGCCTGGTGCAAAGTAGACGCGACAGCCCCAACGACATGTATCCAAGGTCTTCCTAGAAGCAAATTGTAGGACCCATCTGTACGCACATGTTAATTTCTCCAATGGTGGCCTTTTGAGACCCATCAAATGCCTTTAGATTCATAGTCCCTGCTCGTATCTCAGGCTGGACCCTCCGTCTATCAGAACCCTGGCAATGAACTTATCCTCGCATTGCACTATGATGTGCAGTTACCTGTTGTGGCTTAATCCTTCAGGTGGCAACTCGTCTTCATGGAAGGTGATCTTATGACTTTCTAGCACTTGCCCCACCATGTTGGCCATTTCTCCGCTAGTGATATTGTTGGGCACATATGCTTCATTTAGTACCTTCATTAGAGCGTTCATGTGTGCCTTAGAATTTTGCAGTAATGATAGGATGGATATCTGGGCAGGAGTCTTGTTCAGATGATCAACAAAAGAGTACTCCCTTTCTTGCACTTTCCTTTAGAGGTCATCCGGACCAGTCTCAATGACGGGCGGTTTGTTGGAAGGTTTCTTACTAGTCTCTCCCAAATGTTCAGGTGTGTAAACCCTTCCTGTACTGGTCATTCCTTGTACAGTGCTGGACTCTTTCATCTTTTTCCTTTCCCTTTCTTCTAGCCTCGGCAACATATTCCCAAGTTACAACATTGGAACTGAAGGGTGGTGTGGATGACACCGTTACAGTGAAAGGTGTTGCCACTTCCACCTCAAATGGAATGGGTGTAGCTGTAGGTGGTGTTACTTCCACTTCAAAAGGAACCTTTGCGGCTACCTCGACTTCAACTGGCAGTTGTACCTGCACCACAATGGGGTTGAGCGTGACTGCAGGCTTTTTAGGATCAACGCCTTACCGAATAAGCCCGATTGATCCCTCGGGATCCCACTCTTCATCAATTTCTATTACATTTACTCCTTCACCCCTATGATATGGGAGGGGATTATTGCGGACATTGGGTGCAGTTTCCCTTGCCTATATGACCTTGTTATCAATCAGTGTTTGGATCTTGTCTTTCAAGGTGCGACACTCATCAATAGTGTGTCCCGGAACGGTATGCACAAGTTTTGTTTGGATTGACCCATTGAGGGGAATTTTCCATAGCCACATCGGGAATAGGGGTGACATATCCAGTAGCTTTAAATCTTTCGTACAACTGGCCGATGGGTTCAGCAATAGCGGTGTATTATTTGGGTGGGTTTGCAGTCAAAATTAGCCCTGGGGTTTTGATAGTTTGGACGAGCTGGAGGTGAATGATAATAGGGTGGTTAGGTATTATAGGTGTGGTAGGCTGTAGCAGGTGGAGGATATCTAGGAGGTGAAGGCTGGTATGTGGGCGGAGGTGTTTGGTATACAAATGGAGATTTTGGGCCTTGGCCAGCCATTATTGTCCCCACTTCTTTCTTTTTTGATATGCTGCCTGATTGTAGTGCTTTGTTCGTGGCTTGCAGTGCCTTGAAATTTGTCACCATTCCACTTTTGATATCTTCCGAGATCCTTTCTCCGAGCTTGATGATATTGGAGAATTTATGATTCGCAATGACCATTAGCCTTTCTTAATATTATGGATCTTGTGCCCTGACAAAGAACTTGTTCATCTGCTCCTCATCTAATGCCGGCCTGACCTTCGATGCCTATGACCTCCACCGAGTAGCATACTCGCGGAAAGTCTTAGTTGTATTCTTCTTGAGGTTCTGGATATAGAAAACATCCACTGCATTCTCCGTGTTGGATCTGAACCTATCCATGAAGTCCGACGCCATGCTCACCCAATTAGGCCATTTCTTGGGATTCTAGATTATGTACCAAGATAGAGCATCTCCAGTATGGCTTCTCATGAACAACTTCATGCGAATCCTTTCGTCTTTTCCAACCCCCACGAGCTTGTCACAGTAAGTTCTCAAATGAACCTTGGGGTCGCCCATTCCATCAAACATTTCCAACTTGGGAGGTTTGTAACCCTTCGGCAGGTCCACATCTGGCTGAATACATAAATCTTCATAATTCATATCTTCGATCCCTTTACCTCCTTCAACACCTTGAACTCATCTTGTTAATTTCTTGAGATCTTCTCCCATGTTTTTGATGAGCAGGTCCTTCTCGGCGGATTTAGGTGTATATGAGATTGGTTGAGTGGAATGGGGAAGGTTTCTACATACATGGGGTTGTTTTGGTGAAGGCTAGGAGTTTGGGTATAGTGGTGATCATTGGTTGAATTCTGGGGATCGTGGATAGGTTGTGGGGTATTCTAAGGAGTGTGATATGTGGTTTGTGGATATTGAGTCAGGAGATGCTGATGTTGAGGAAGTTTTGGTACGGGTAAAGAATTTAGAGGAGGGGTTGTATATTGGTGGGGTGCAAAAGGATTATGCGGGCGTTGGTTGGATGTGTTCTAAGGAGGTACCGAATTCTGGGTATTTGGTTGGTTGGTATCTGAGATGTTTAGCGTGAGGGAGAGGTTTGACAAGTTACAGACCTGCTTGAGCTCGCCTTGTAGTTCAAGTATTTTCTATTTCAACCGTAAAACCAAGTCATTTGGTGCTGGAGTACTCCGACCATCAGAAGTTTCCGCATTCTAAACATGTGTGGTGTTGTCTTTTATGACGCCGCTCATGTCATCCATTTTAGCTTTCCCTTTGCTTTTTGGTACACTTGGAGGAGGAGGGCCTCTGGATTTGGTATGGTAAGCTGATGATGCCAGTATGCGTGAACCAACCTTGGGGAATCGGAATAATCAAAATAAAGAAAAACAAAAAGGTATCCTAATTTGGGAGCCCCGTTGTGCCCAAGGTAGGCCTAGCGACTAGTAGATTTGGAGAATTTTAATGCCAATAACTGCCTAATCTACTTGGTCCCACAAGAACCTTCTCCAGGATTGATTCTCTTGGTTCCCTCGATCAGGTTCCCCAAGTCGCTCATGTCCAGCAACAAGTATGTCCTTCCTAGATGTCCTCCTTCGCTTCCTTTTGCATTCTGGAAGTCTATGACTATTTTCCTCATCTTCCCTTCCAACTCCATCGGACCATGCTCCAGATATTCCAGCCTTTCATTCATCCTAGTAGCCATTTTCCTCCATTCATTGATCAGTTCTATATCAATTTTGTGTTGCTCCAGATGCTCGGCCTCAGACTCGTGAACTCTTTTGCGCAACCTCTTATATTTCACTTGTGCTTCAGCAACTTCGTCTATGACTATGTTTCTTCGATCGACCCCTGGCTCGACTATTCCCGCTATGCTATCTTCTAACCATGATGGGTAAAAGTGCACATGTGTGTGATATCGGTATGGCTTGATGGTGTCCTTTTCTACAATAATTTTCATGTGCCATATATGTTGAGCTTCACATTTTTATGGGATGTTGTCGTCTTGGAAATATGCCCTGTAGTGACTCATTTTGGAGACTCGCGGTATGACTTGCTTTCTACCTACTTGTCTCATAACCCTTATGGGAACATAGGGGTATATGCCCCTTAATCCAATCAACACCAAGTACGGAACGTCCCTAGATCTGATGATGAACTCACTAGTAGGGAACCATTCGAACATCCATTGAACCTGGCCCTTAGTCATATTGTCGAAAAACTGCACCCATACTGTAGCATTCTTCGGTTGAGCAAACCTATCTGGGATAAAGGTCATTCTCATAGGGTGATGGAAAGTTATGTGATCATTCCACGGCCTTCGTGGAAACTCTTATCGGTATTGACCTCTCTGGAGATGTTCTAGCAACCAAACCTATAGCAGCAGATTACAACCCTCGAAGTGTTTGAACCCCTTCTGGCATATATCCAAGGACCGATACATGTCTGCTATAATCATAGGGACAATAGTAATTGTTATCCCCTCGATTCCCTCTACTAAGGCTTTAGTTACCATGGCTAGTCTGGTGTGAATTCTATCCATTTTGCTTGAAAACACTAGCATACCCAAGAAGCAGATGATGAACACGAAAGCCATGCGATAAATACATCCTAAGGAAGTGATGAATTCGTCATTAAAAATATGATAGGATTTTCTATGACCATATCGTTCATAAAGAAAGTCGAAATGTATGCAAGACTTTTTCAGACACACCAAGTCGTCATTTTTTCTTAAACCCATCATTTTGAGAAACCCATTAGGAGTGCGATTTTTCAGCACTAATAAACCGGGACTGGCCCAAGGTAGTCCAGCGAATCCCCCCATTTCCTCCAAGAGAGTGGTCATTTTTATTTTGCCGAAATGGAACACGGATCTTTCTCCGTCCCAGAACATAGTGGCAGCTTCGATCAACATATTGTCCGGTTGGATGTCCAATAAAGAAGGAAAATTTCCCAAGACCTTTTTCACATGCTTTTTGTCGCTTGACGGAAGATCATCCCACCAATCTAGCAACAATGGTGGTATGTTACGGACCATGCCGAACCTGGGGACTTCGTGCCTCATTTTCTGCAAAACAAATAAGGTAAGGCCCTTTCCCCCTCCAGATTCAACTATTTATACATCAATGATTAGCATATTGGCACTTATTTCTTCAAATTAATGCACAAATCGTGGTTGCGTCCGTTGGGATTATGGAAACCTCGGTGGACTTTGGACAAAGTTTTTCTTAAAGGGTCATTATGTGGACAACATATTAACCCCGGCTAGGTTTGACCATGATGCATGCACCGTTAATTGGAGTAAGGTTTCTATAGAGGTTTAGACTGGTACCCTCAAGCGGACAACTTGAGGGGGAAAGGCACGGAACCGTCGACTGCACCGCTGATCGACTAGTTTTATCGCAAATAAGTCTTTCCGAATTCAAAGGGGTGATATATAGGAAGAGCGCAAACACTCATCAAGTGTTGCTATGGTATTGATTACGCACGAGTGGAATATGACGTTGAGCATGATTTATGCACCAAAGAATAGCACGTTGTCACGTATTTGCATGATGAAAAAAAAAAGATAAATGCATTATTTAATAATTGAAAAGGCGTTTAAGAATGAAAACAAGGAGAAAAGTCGCCATGTTGTCGTACCCGTAGGAAAGGGAAAGGGTATGCAAGTATTAAAAGAATAACAAGGCATGCTTAAAGACTAATTCACAAAAATCAGGTTCGTTATGGTAAGAGCAAAGAAATATCCCCAGCAGAGTCGCCATGCTGTCGTGCCCCCTTTTCCTCGCGAAATTGGGTTTCGACATTTTAGGGACAACTTCTTCTTTTTGGGATTGGTAAGGAATTTGAAGAGTCGCCACCTAACAGATTAAGGTGCGTTAGGGAACCTAGATCAATTAACTCATAAAACCAGTTTGCATCACCAGAGATCGGGTAAGGGCTCAAATTACCTCAAGGGGAAGGTGTTAGGCACCCCTCGAGGTCCATAACGGTGGGTCCCGACCGAACATAATTAAGCGAATTAGTCTAAAAGGGAAAGAAACAATTTGGACAATACAAATTACTTTAAAAAGGATTAAAGGGGGTCCTAGGTTTTTTAGCCTATAAGATCATTCCATACAATACTTTGTAACTTCCCCGAGTTGGTGTGTTACTCATAGCATTAGCGCGATGGCTATCATTTCCTTACTACCCAATTACTATTTTTAATTTGTTACCTAAGTGTTCTAGTAGTTTCTAACTCGTTCCTTATGTGTGCACTACCCGTCCCTTGCATATGGCCTTGGAGGTATTAGGACCTCTATTTAGGATGGTTCTAGACCGACCTATGTTACTATAAATGAGAAATCTAGGCGAAAAACAAAAGACAAATAGGACTTTCAAATAGGGAAACAAATAAGGGCTCACATTGACTTCCACACATAAACAACAAAAGCACGCAATTGAATCAGCCAATTTCGTTAATTTTAAAATCCTATAGGCAGGATATCTATATGAGCAGAAAAAGATTATAAAGATAGTTTTATTAAAGCGAGCATTGGGACCAATTTGGTTGCCTACTGATTTTATTCAGCATGAATCTGGGCATTCCAGGCAGGTAATATGTCACATTTTTAAGCACAGAATCATTAGTAAGTCCTCCAGATTGACTAAGTGATGGCCAGAATCGGTTGAATTGATTAAAAGAATCCTATAGGCATGATTTCTACGAGCTTATTAATTACAGACTTATAAACATGGTTTCTAAACGTGGTACTGATTTTAGCTCATAAAGACAAGTTTTTATTCCTTTTGAAAATCCTATAGGCACGCTTTCGAATTGCTGAATTGATTAAAACTCCTATAGGCATGATTTTTCTAAGTTTGAAATTGATTTTACCCTATAGGCATGATATCTATTAATTTTAAATCCAATAGACATGATTTCTAGGTTCAAACAATTTTTTTTATTTCCTATAGGCATGCTTTCTAATAATCGTATTTGGAGAGAAATTAACAAATTGCCAGATAATCAACTCAAACAAACAAAGGTCCTATAGACAGGGTCACTAATGCATGTTGGGTTGAATATATGCGTGAACCCTATGAACAGGATTTCTAATGCAGAATTAACGAAAAATCCTATAAGCAGGATCTCTAGTATGTGAATGTGAAAATACAGAATCAAAACAATCAAGAAAATCCTATAAGCAGGATCTCTAAACAAGTATAACACTCACATGATTCAATCAACATAATTAAACCTATAGGAAGGATTTCTACCCAGTTTTAACAAAGATATAAGAACCCTCGCTCCCCCAGCTTTTACTAATAAACCCCAAATCTGTTATTATAGTGATTATTACAGCCCACAATATCGAATGAATTATATAATAGTAACTATTACACTATAGGGAGCCTTCATAGGCCCAATCTAAACCTGAGAACTAGGCCTTCAATCATAACAGCTCTGGAGCATAGTAGTGATCCATCCATGGCACATAAAATCGGGCTTCCAATGTGTCAAAGTTCCCAAGGGCCTCCGGGACCCCGGGCAATGCTCATACCAAAACCTTGTTCATAAAGATAACTCATAAAAGATTGGAAGACCAGCCCCAGTGTGTTAAAGTTCAAAGGAGTCTCAAGGACCCTAGGCAGTGCTCACACTGGGGGGTGGTGATAACCTAAATGACTAAGAGTAGGAGTTTAAAACAATACATAAATGGAGAGGGGGGGGGGGGGAGGTTTCAAAAATAGTTCAATCTTAGAAGAGAGAAAAGTTCAGAATACAAGGTTGCAGGCAGAACTGCACCAAGAAATAGACAGGTTCATGTTCAGCACATAATTCAAACAAATTGGCATTTGATTAGGCTAAATGTTCGTGGTAGTATTAAAACAATCATGGCTTAAATACATAAGCAATTAGTCAGTGACACATGAATTAAGCCACGAACATATTTGGTTACATGCTTGCAGTATCTGGAAAAGTTCAGAACAAGAAACAGACTGAACATTAAACTATCTTAGGAAAGGGTTCACATTGTTTGAAATAACTTAACGTTAAGTTAACAGTATCATCAGATTGTCATGTAAAGGGAAGAATCATGCTAGGAATGGAAACAGACTAGTCGAATAAATCATAAAGCAAAGAATAGAAAGAGTTAGGGCATACCGGTTGAGAAGAAAGCAAGTAAGAATGCAATAACAGTTGAATTCCAGAGAATTGGCCTTGGCTTTCAGCCGGCCAAATCATAGCCACTTAGTGCAGAAATCAGAACAAGAGAACAAAGAGAGAGCTTAAGTTTTTTGTGAGAACATGAGAATTCAAGTGTTGTCGTAAGAGAGTGAGGAGATGGTTTAAATAACACTCAGTGAAGTCAAAAAATAAGGTAATGAACCAGTCCTACCCAAATAAGGTATGAAAATAACTTAACAATCAATTAGAGTCAGCATAAATCAATTAACGAGACAGAATCGAATGAAGTCTGGCTAGTACCACTTAATTTAAGGAAAACTTTATATGGAATCAATCAGCAGTGAAGTACTAGGTTAAATAAGGTAAAAAATAATTCCATGATCAATTAGAAGTCGACTTTAATAATCAGGACATAAAATCAGGCTAGTAAGTTAAGTTAAGAGAAGTAGCACAAATTATTAATCAAACATTGGTCCAAATAAGATAAGAACAGGTAAACCGCATAAGTAAACACCAGAACTGTACAAAAAGGGAAGACATGATTTCAAACCCTAATTTGGGGTAAGTAAAAATCACTTAGCCATTAAAGCCAGAGTTAAAGGCAAACAGGTAGAAACAGTAAGATGCACAATTAAATGATCGGAACCCTAAGAAAATAGGAAGAAACACAAAGGCATGCAGATGGAACTAATTAAAATAAGTAGAATTGGTTAAAACATTTATGGCAAAAATCTGTTAAAACTCAAAAACCTAATTCTAGGGTGAACAAGATCGATCAGGAATAATAATAGAAAAAGACTAGAAAATGTAGCTACCAAAGAAGTAATAACCCCTAAAGAAGCTAGAGTTATCCTAAAGATTTCATTTCAATTGGAATTTGGTTATTCACCATGTACGAGGATCCCTGCTAAGCATCCATGGCTGAATGGTTAAAGCGCCCAACTCATAATTAAGTATTGAAATTTTAAAGGAGAAAAACCAAAACAAACATAAAATCATTTTAGATCTGAAAAGATATAAACAGATTCGACCAAAAAATAGCCAGATTCATAAAAATAAATAGAAGTTGAACCAAATCTGGTTTGAACAAGAGATTTGAAACCCTAATATACGAAAATATTCGTACTCACAGGTATTGGGATGAACATAGACAGAAATAGCAAAGATATGAGATACTTTTAACCAGGTCTGGTTCGAGTCTCTTGAGATTCACTTGCCATTTGTGGCAAATGAGTCAAGTAACCTCAAGATCGGGTAGCCAGTAAAGAAATAAAGCCAAATAAGGCAGGGAATCAAGAGGGAAAGTGTGACGGCGGGCTAGGGTTTGAGGGGGTGAGAGAGGAGAGTATCAGAAGAAGGCGAGTGGGGGAAGAAATGAATTAGGGTTTGGGGGGGGGGTTGGTATATTTAGAAAGGGGTGACTGATTTAGGGTCGTTGATCTTCTGAGATTAATAGCCAGAATTAGATTTTTAGGTGGGTTGGGTTTAATTATACGAGTATGGGTATGGGTTAGGTCGGGTTGGTGTATTGGGTATTGGGTTATTGGGCTGGATAGGGTATTGGGCTGGGTAGGTCCGAAAATTAATTAGGAAATGGGCTATATTTAAATACCCATTTAAATTAATAAAATAATTTTGTAAAAATAATTAATAAATGATAAAAATGATATTTGTATACGAAAGTGATTTAAAATAATTACTTAATATTAAAAAATATAAAAAGTTATTTTCCACGTAAACAATGTAATTATGCATATATGGGCTAGCCTATTTGGCTAATTTTGGTTCCGAGCAGCATTTTGAGCAAACAACCTCGGAATCAAGTTCTGACAGCTCCAGCAGCTCCGGATGATGATTTCGGACTTAGGAGTGTGTTCGCCTCGGGTTTATGATAACCCGGGAGTATTTCGGCACCTGAATTGGAATTCAGGATTTCATGTGATTTAGAATTCAGCCTGGAATTGGACCTCATGATATCATGGTCCGAATGGAATTCCGGAACTGGCAATAGTTCCATATAGTCATTTATGACTTGTCCGCAAAATTTGGGGTCATTCCGAACAGTATAGACCCATTCGGCATATTAGTGAGCCATTGAAATTTTCTTGAAATCCTAAGTTTGAAACTAAGGGGTTTTGGAGAGTGATTATTAGTTTGAATGATGTTTTTAGTGTTCTGGGAGCTCGAGCGAGTAGTCATGTGATTTGGGAATCGTTGGTATAATTTGTCGAGGGTCGGGTGGGCCCAGGGGTCTCCCGGACCCCGAACGGGGTCAAAAACCAGCAATTGAACTGCTGGTGGGAATTTGCTGGTGTGACCGCACCTGCGGTCCATTAGCCGCAGGTGTGAGGTTCGCACCAGCGGAAAATCAATCGCAGGCGCGGCTCCTTCCGCAGGAGCGGCCTTTTCTCCGCAGGAGCAGACCAGACTACGCATGCGCGAGCAATCCCCAGGGCCCAAGCCATCGCAGGTGCGGCCAATTTCCCGCAGGTAAGAGTCCGCACCTGCGATCCAAAGTTCGCAGGTGCGAGAATTCCCCCAGTGCCCAGGCCTTTTTCCGCATGAGCGACCCTTTTCCCGCAGGTGCGAG
>ML295962.1:0-20915 GCA_005239495.1 Nicotiana undulata | reverse complement strand
TTATACCCCCCCCGGCCGGCGGCCAACCCCCCCCTGGGTTTGGTCCGGCGTTTTCCCCCCCCCCCCCCCAATCATTACCAACCTCTACAAACCCTAATACACCTAAAACCTATGCGAATCTATTAAACCTTACTATCATAAATACGCCCAAGCAAACCCTAGCTACACTACCATTTAAACCAGTTGCAGTTCTTGGAAAATTTTCATATGGGAAGCCTGTTATTGGTGAACTACGTAAAGTGATTCCAATTCAATGTGAGATTAAGGGTCATTGTTCAGTTGGCTTGATTGAATACAATCATGTGTTAATTAGGTTGTCTTTATTGGAGGATTATGTTCATCTTCTATCAAAGCCAGCTTTTTATTTAAAGGCTCAATCAGACATGTGGCAGATGTGTTGTACAAACTGGAATCCATGGTGGACACCTGATGAAAAGACTCCAAGTGCAATAGCTTGGATTAGTTTTCCAGAACTTCCTCCGAATTTCTTTGGTAAGGAATGTGTATTTTCATTAGCTCGTGCAGTTGGTAATCCATTACATGTAGACCTAGCAACTCAAAATGGGACTATACATAGTTGTGCTAAAGTAAATGTGGAAGTGAATTTTCTAGGTAATTTCCCTAAACGTATTAAGATTATTGAAGAAGCTGATGAATTTGGGCCAGAAGAGTTTAAATGGATTAGGATTAAGTATGATTATATGACTAAATATTGCAAGCCTTGCAAGAAACAAGGGCATAGTGAGGCATAATGTAGGGTAATTCATCCTGAATTACACAAGAGATTTGATGAAGATGTTGAGGATCAAGGCAAGGAGAAGACACTTGTGGTAATCAAAGAAGCAATTGGTACAACTGCAAATTCAACAAAGGTTTTGTCAAGTGGAAAGTTGGTTGGTAAGCTTGCTACTAATCATGCCAAGCAGGAATGGATACAAGCAAGGAAGAATAAATACCAACGGGATAATCGGGGTCACATTGTTGATAACAAACAAGGTAAGGAAGTTGACAAGGAGAAAGGGAAGGCCAAACTTGAGGAAGTAGAAACCAAGAACAAGTTCAATGCACTAGAGGTTGAGGAAGTTCATCAACCTACTCTACAAATTTCTGAAGGCAAAGGTAAGGATCATAGCAATGGTAAGAAGAAGGAACACGGGGAAAAGCAATCCAACAAGGGCCATGGGAAGGAAAAAGAAGGCAATACTGGAGTGTCAAGCCCTAATCCTAAGGCTTCTAGGGTTAGGGTTGGGAAGCATGCTAATACTAAACCAGCTGGAGAAGGTAATCAATAGGAACTTAAGCATGTAAAGAAGGAAGCAGTTGAGAAAATGGTGGAAGATCAACATAATGGAAACTTAGCAAAGGATAATCTTGTTGTTCCTAGTAATCAAAGTACTGATGAAAAAGCCAATAAGGAATCCACAATCGACTGGGTTCACAGAAGGTTTGGAACTAGCAAAGAGGAGCTAAGGCAACTCAATGTGACTACAAACCAATCATGTCAAGATATTCCGTCTCAAACATTTGTAGATTCTGGGTAGCTTGAGAACCTTGATGAGATAAAGTCAACAAAGGTTGTAGGGAGTGATGCAATTGAGGTGGAGGATGATAAACTAGGTACAACAAAGACAATAGGAGACAAAGTGAGGGACAACAGCCAACCTGGCGATAGGATGGTGATGCCAAGCCTAAAGCCAGGTACACTAGTCGTTAGGCTGGCGACGCCAGGCCTGGCGCCAAGGTCACCTGATGAAGAAACAATATTAAACTCTATCCCTAGTGCAACTGGAAAGATTTTAGTCTATGTAGATGGTGTTCCGGTGTATGCATTGGAGAACAAACTTGGTGGAGATTATAATGTAAAGGTTAGGGATGATGAAGTAGGGTCAGATCAAAGCACATCCAATGGAAAGGGTGGTGATATCAATAGAACTGACATTTGTGAGCAGACTACAACAGTAATTCCTGGGCTAGGCAGTGTCTATGAGCAGCAATTCAAAATGATGCATGTTGCTGCTTCTTCTACGGTGAATAGCAATGAAAAGGTTGATGAGCAGTCAATTGTTCCAAGAACAACTGGGAAATAGAGGAAGTGTCAATGGATTCTTGCACTGACCAAATTATGCAGCTGCAAATTAGAGTTCCACAGAAGACTCCTCTACAACAATTACATGACTTAGTTACACACAACGTGACACCAATTGATGAAGACTTAATGAGACAAAATCCAATGGAGGATGAAGGAAATGATGAATCAACAGTAGAAAACTTTAAACAAGTCGCTAGGGGAGGAGATTTATCACCCACAGCTAGTGCTAAAGGAGGAAAGAAAACTAAGAAGAATCAGAATAAAGATCTACCACAACCTTCAAGAATAATGCCCATGAGGGCAGCTTCTCTATCTAAATGATGATGATCAAAACATTAATATGGAACATAAGGTCTGTGAATACACAACATGCCTTTCCTAGGCTGATCAACATGAATAGGAGCATAGTTTTTGTGTAGTTGCATTGATGGAGCCTTTTCAAAAGAAGGTATTCATTGATAGATATAGAAGGAGGTTGAATATGGAGACTGCTTATGCAAATATTAATGGGCAGATATGGTTGTTCTTTGATGCAGTGGTGGAATGGAAATTAGTGGAGGATACTGAGCAACAGGTGACTGTGAGAATATTTCACCATGATCTGGAGCAACACATGATGATGACATTTGTTAAATGTTCAGCAATGGAGAGGTTGGAATTGTGGGATCACTTGTATTACTTAGCAAGTGATATGAAATTGCCATGGTTGGTAGGAGGGGATTTCAATGTGATATTGCATGAAGATGAGAAAATAGGAGGACTGCCAGTACACCCTCCTGAATATGAGGATTTTGCATTTTGTGTAAACTCGTGTGGTTTGTTTGAGCAAGGATATAAAGGAAGCCCATTTACATGGTGGAATGGGAGACCCAATGATGCATGTATATTCAAGATATTGGATAGGATCTTTGTGAATATGCCATTTCATAACATGTTGCCAAATATTGAAGTTGAACATCTAATCAGAACTGGATCAGATCATGCACCGTTGTTAATGACATATGGGGAGCAGACCACAATTTTTTTCAAGCCTTTCAGGTTCTTGAACTTTTGGACTAAGCATGCTACATATATGGATGTGGTGAGGCAGAATTGGGAAGCTGATTTCATAGGGGATCTATTTTTTATGTTCAAGTAGAAGCTCAAGAGGGTGAAGGCAGCACTGTCAAAATTGAGTAGGGAAACATTTGGTGATATCTTCAAGCAATAAGAAATTTTGGAGGACATTGTTAGGGTGAAAGAGATGTTGTTTGAAGAAGAGCCTACAATTGAGAACAATATTGTACTTCAAAAGGCTCAATCTGAATTGAAGAAATACTTGAGTATTGAGGAGCAGTATTGGAAGCAAAAAACTGAGATGCCTTGGTTTGCTGAAGGAGATAGGAATACAAGTTTCTTTCACAATCATGTCAATGGCAAAAGAAAGAAATTTCAACTGAAGACGATCAAAAGTGGAAGTGGGGTATGGATTAAAGACCAGGAGCAACTGGCTACAGCTGCAGTGGACTTCTATCAAAAACAGTTCACAAAAGAAGGTGATGCATCCAACTTCTCCTTTCTCAATAATATACCTTCGATGGTCACAATGGAACAGAATTTGGAACTTAGTAGATTGCCAACAATTGAAGAGGTAAGGATAACAATTTTTGAGCTTAGTGGGGAGAGTGCTAGTGGTCCAGATGGATTCAGTGGCCTGTTTTATCAAACATGCTAGGATGTTATTGGTGCTGATATACACAGCATGGTGCTACACTTCTATGGAGGAGTTGCACTACCTAAATCCATAACTCACACCAATCTAATGTTGCTGCCTAAGAAACCTAGAGTTGAGGCCTTTTCTGACTTAAGACCTATTAGCTTGAGAAACTTCATTAACAAGGTCTTGTCTAGAGTGTTACATGATAGATTGGAATTTTTTTTTTCCATCTCTAATATCTCCTAATCAATACGGATTTGTGAAGGGTAGGAGTATATTTGATAATATCTTATTGACTCAAGAAATTGTCACAGACATAAGGTTAAGGGGAAAGCCAGCTAATGTTGTGATCAAGCTTGATATGGCTAAGGCTTATGTAGGGTTTCATGGAAGTACTTATTGCATGTAATAAGGAAGATGGATTTTCTGAGCACTTTATCAACATGGTGTGGAACTTGGTGTCAAATAACTGGTACTCAGTATTGGTGAATGGTCAGTCCTCAGGGTTCTTTCAGTCTACAAGGGGTGTGAAGCAAGGGGATCCTCTATCACCCACATTGTTCATTCTGTCAACTGTGGTACTTTCCAGGTCTTTGAATAAGCTATTTGAATATAGGTCATTTGTGGGATTTGGAATGCCTAAGTGGTCTGATCCTTTAAATCACTTGGCATATGCTGATGATACTATAATTTTTGCTTCTGCTCATCCTCCATCCTTGAGAAAGATCATAGGGGTATTGGGGAACTATGAGAAGATATCAGGCCAGATGATCAACAAAGATAAGAGTTCACACTACACCTATTCAAAGATTCCTAATGGATTGTGTCAGGCGGTTGGAGCTATTACAGGATTTGGAAGAGGTAAATTCCCCTTTACATATCTAAGGTGTCCTATTTTATACACTAGAATGAGGAAGGAATATTATGAGGATCTTATCAAGAAAGTAAAGGCTAAATTGCATTCATGGAAATGAAAGTTGTTGTCATTTGGAGGGAAAGCAACACTCATTTCTAGTGTATTGCAAAGTATGCCAGTCCATATGTTATCAGTCCTTCATCCACCAAAAAATATCCCGGAGCATCTTCATAAGATTTTTGCTAGGTTCTTTTGGAGCACAAAGGAAGAAGGGAGAAGCAGACATTGGGGTTCATGGTAAAAATGTTGCCTTCCTAAAGAGGAAAGGGGCCTAGGTTTTAGGTCCTTACATGATGTGTCGAGGACATTGTTCGCTAAACTATGGTGGAGGTTTAGGACCACAAAATATTTTTGGTCTAATTTCATATGGAATAAGTATTGTAAGAAGGAGATACCAACAGAGGTGCAATTTAGAAGGGGGTCTCATGTTTGGAGACAAATGTTGAATTCTAGGGAAGAAGTAGAACATGAGATCCTGTGGGAATTGAAGAGTGGAACAACTAATATTTGGCATGAAAATTGTACTGGATTGGGTGCACTTTATCACATATTACCTGAAGACTTTACAATCAATGAAGATCTTCAGGATGTGGCAGAACTGCGGCAAGATGATACATGGGATGATCATATGCTAGATCAAACCTTCAATGAGGAAATTAAAGAACATATAAGGCTAAATGTGCATTATGAAGGCAGTTAGGGATACTGGGATAGGCCATACTGGATGCCAACTCCTTCAGGCAAGTTCAGTGTTAGCACTTCTTGGCAAATATTAAGGCATATGGCTGATCCTAATCAGGAATTCAAGTTAATGTGGATTAAAGGCTTACCATTCAAGATATCCTTCTTCCTGTGGAGATTGTGGAGGCAGAAAATAGCCACTGATGACATGTGGAGGAAGCAAGGGAAAATGGTGATGTCTAGGTGTTGGTGTTGTCAGCAGCCCCAAGAGGAATCTATTGAGCATATATTTGTCGCAAGTCCTACAGCCTCTAAAGTATGGAACTTGTTCATGGTGGCTGCTGAAATTACTGTGACATTAATTCAATTGAAGCAGGTTATGTCGCGCCCCCCTTTTTCCTCGCACGGGTTAGGTACGCGGAGATCGGGTTTCATGACATTCTGGACAACTCCTTAAAGGAAAAGGTTTAAGGAAGAGTCGCCACCTAACGATTTTATGGTGCGTTAGGGCACCTAGAATAATTAACTCATAAACTAGTTTGCATTACCAGAGATTGGGTAAGGGCTTGAAATTATCCCAAGGGGAAGGTATTAGGCACCCCTCAAGATCCACCACTGTGGGTCTCAGCCAAGTAGTTTTGTGAATTTGGACAGTAAACAAATGACAAGCAAGGCTCACGTAGGAGGGGGTTTCAAGTAAATACTGAAATTATTAAAAGAAATTTAAAGAATAGCAAAGTAAAATCATTTGAATGAAAATGTCCTAGGTTTTAAATCAATATGGATCACATCAATGCAATACCCGGTATGTCACGCCTCGAAGAGGGGCTACACGTGGTATTAGCGCACCGGTCATCATATCCATATTCTACCCTTCCCACCCCGTTAAGGTATTTAAAACGCGTGTGTCGGTCACGAAGCTTATTGCGTGCAATTACCCGTCCCATTCTATAAGTCCTGGAGGGTATTTAGGACTACTAATCCTACAAGGTGAGTACTAGGCTGAACCCCTAGGTTTAAAAGGATAAAATTCTAAGCGACATGTAAAACAAATAGGACTACAGATGTGGGGAACACATAAGGGCAGATACGAGGCTCACAGATCCCTCCACAGGTAAACACATAAATAGCACGTCTCAAACACAATCAAAGTCTCAAAATCAGGATTTAAAACAGGAATTCCGAGTTGGAAAACAGTAGGTTTCAGCAGGTTTTAGCAAAAAGGAATGATTTTGAAAACTCAGTAACAAAGCAGGAAATTCACTTGAACAGAGTAGTTTAAGAGGAGAATGATTGATGTAAAATTTCCAGTAATTTAAAGACAAGAGCAGGAATTAAAAAGTGCACCGCAGTTTAATGAAGTCCCTAGTAAAAGTAAACGGGAAGCTTTAGAGAGATCAGTAAAGCATGGTTTTAAAATAACAGAAGGATCAAAAAGGGGAAGTGACTTTAAAAGATTCAGCAGTTCAAAGCAGAGTAGAAGCCAGTAGTTTAAGGGAGACTTTAATGAAAGGAGAATGAGTAAGCTATTTCAGAAACCAGTAGTTTTAAAAAATAGAGCAATGATTCAAACAGAATGATTTTGTAGAAAAGATAATCGTTTGGAAAATCCATTAATTGTTAGGCAAAGCAGGAGTGAAAACAGTGACAAACAACAAAGTTCTAAAGATTTTATAAGAGACTAAAGATCACTTTTAATGCAAGCAAGACGTAGAACGACCAATTTTGGTTTTAATGAATATTAGACCTAAGGCTTGGCTAGGCGTGCGTATATACTAATTATTTGGTAAAAAAGAGTGAAACAAAGATTTAACACTGATCTTAAGGGCATGAAGGATAATCCATTTGCAGAGAAAAAAAACGTTTAAACCATTGAACAAGATTTTAGCGGGGTTCCTAGATTTAATACGTAATGACTAGGTGTTTGACAGAGTATAACTTGAAACAACATGCTAAACGCAGAGTCCTAGAGAACATGATATTTAATGCTCACATGGATACCTAAAATATGGTTTCTAAATGTAGTACTTATGAGAATGCAGCAGTAGTAACATTATGGCAATTTCATTACTTTATCAGAGTTGTTAACGGTGAGCAGGGCTTGTGAGATGTCATGAATATAATATATATGCTGAAAATAAAAAAAACTAAGCATAATTTTTAATGTATGAGATGCATGTCCTTAACATGATGTCTATTGCACACATAGGGAAGTAAACCTCTGGTCATGATTTCTACCCGTTACTATACTAAACATGCATAACCCCCTCCCATATCCACTATCCAGCCCCAATTATTCGTTTACAAATTATTACAAACCAAGAATAATAAATTACATCACTTAAAGGAAAATAAGAAGCTAACTCTATAGGGAGCCTTCAATCAGGCCCATATCTCCCAGCCTCAATCCTTTCGAGTTTCACAGCCTTTCATGGTTCGGGTGCGGCAAAGCTCCCTAAGAACCTCGTGGGTCCCTGGCCAATACCAGCACCCAGACATATTTGCCAAAGTTGAGTACGTGCAGTGTGGAATCACCAATCTCAGTGCGTCAAAGTTCAGAGGGAAATCAAGAGGTTCCCTAATCAATGCTCACACTGAGGGGGTGGAACTTAAGCTTCTAGGAATAGTGTGAAGTGCCAGAAGAAAGGAAGAGTTTGAAAGAGACAATGTTTGAAAAGAGTTCAGTTGGAAAAACTCTACAACTCAAGAGTTATTTTGAAAAAATAGCTTTTGAAAACAGCAGTAAGATCAGATAAGTAACAGATCAGTCAAACAATTTCAGCAATACACGAAGGGCAGCCTTCACACAAGGACAAGGGGAGTTGGGAACAAATAATTCGCATAATAGGCAGAAGTTCCTGCAATTAATGCAGATGATGATAACAGATTCAAGAAATACTTGATTTAAACATAGTTGCTGAAATCAGAGAGGGCTTCAGGGAGTCAGGAAACAACATGATTCAATACTAAGCATTACACAATTTTTAGGATATTGGCCTAATAGATGCATACTAGGAATAGACAACAACATATAAGCATTACTGATTCAATCAGAGCATGTAAATCCTAAGGATGGCAAGTAATGATAGATAAAACAAAGAGATTAATTGCATGTTGAACAGTAGAAACACAAATAGAAGAAGATCAGGAATATGAAAAACTGAAGCAATAAGAAACACATTGGTTTGGAGCTTGAATATTTATTAGAACATACCAGTGAGAAAGAGTAAGCAGAATTGAAAGAGCAAGACAAAAACAACACTATGGTTAGCCTTGGCTTATAGCCGGCTAACAGTAACCAAGAGCAAAAGAAGAGAGTAGTACAGTAGAGAGCTTTTTGTGAGAAAGAGTGAGTTTTAAACACAAGTCTGTGTGTCTGTGTGTCTGTGTGTGTTATTGGAAAACATAGAGTATTTATAGTTGAAAACAGGTAGAAATAAAGTAATAATTACAAGGGCATGGTAATAAAAGAATACATAATCCAACCAGTGTAAGAAAAATACACGGTTGCCATAAATCAAGGAGTTCAAAGTCAGAAATGGTAAAGACAAATAACCATATAAGGTATATGAAAATCAGTACAAGGTTTAAATAAGGAAAGAATCCAGGTCTGTTAAGTAACAGGGGACTCGGAATTAATTAACCAAGAAATCAATACAATCATTCCCTTAATTCAAGGGATTCAAATTCAAACGGTAACACACATAGGCAAGGTAAAGGATCAGTCAAGACTCAATCAAGGAAAGAATCAGGTTTACTAAGCAATAGGGTAAACAATTAAGACCAAGGTTCCAAATATTTTAATTAAGGCAACGACCAGTAAGAATAAATTACCACAGACGAGTCAATCAATTTGGATAGCAATAAAAGGAAGGTCTGTCAATCAAACCTCTAAGTATGGAGTCCAGCATATAATCATATAAGAGTCACAATTGTATAAATAGACAAGAGTACTAAGACATAGTAGACAGGCAAGTTAAAAGATGCAAGTCGGAACATCCCTAGTATTCACAAGCATAAGTGAGGCTAAGGAAGCTCAGTAGCACTCATTCAAACAACATAGTCGCAGAGACTCAAGCAAATAGAAACGAATAGTCATGTCAGTACACAGAATCACGTATAGAGGTCTAGAAAAATTAGGGTTTCAACATAGGCAAGTTAGAAAGCGGTAAGAACATAGAATCATTTGAGATATGCAGAGAATAGTTTAGATATAAAGAAGAAATCAGTTTAAAACAAGCGTAGAAAAACTCAGAGAAACCCTAACTTTTAAAAGTAAGAAGGAAATGCTTAAAGCTGATGGATCTTAAAGATCGAGTTGAGAATAGTGTAAAACATAAAGGAATAAGCTTAAATCGCTAATAATACCAGAGATTTAAGAGGTTTAGGTCAAAAAATTAGGGTTTCATAAGAAACCAGAGAAAAATAGGAGAACCTGTCTTGAAACTCAAAGGTCATGGTGGTTCTGGCATAGTCGAGTCAAAACCCCACCGGAGAAAGGCCGGAAACAACCCAAGCAGGAGCTCCAGTAGTGAGTTGGACAAGTCGAGACCATTGGAGGCTTCAGAGATGAAATGAACATGAGAGATGAGGCCTCATGGAGGCTGGTGGTCAAAAGGATGGTGGTTGGAGATGGCCGGAGAAAGGCGGAGCTTCATCGGAGATGGGGGGAACAGGGAAGGTTCTAGAGAGCAGGGAGAGAGAGAGACCAGAGACAGAGAGAGAGTTGGTCTCGTAGAATGAGGGGTCGGGGAGGGGGTAGTTGGGGATTAATTATGGAAAGGGGTGATCTAGGCCGTTGATCTCATTTGATCAACGACTCAGATTAAATTAGAGATTGGACCAGGTTAGTTTTAGGATTGGGCTGGGGGGTGAATCTGGGTTAGAGATCAGGTGGAGTTGGGTATAATTGGGTTATAATTTGGCTAGGTTTTAAATAAATGTGGCTAGATGTTAAATACCCCCTAAAAAATAAATAATTAATTAGTTAAAATAGCTAATAATTGTATAAAAATGAAATTTAAAAAAAGGTAAATTACAGTAATTAACTAATATCAAATGTAAAAATGCATAAATTTCGAATTGAAACAATACAAATCCAATTGGGCCATAATTGTAAAATTGTTGTAATTAAAATTAAATAAGACCCAATTGGCTAATTTGTGAAATAATTAAATTTTACTGGATAGAAATGATAACGTAATGAGCTGGGAAGTATTTTGAAATTATTTATGGCATAATTTATGAATTATTTAAGTATGAAATATTAAATAAACAGGAAAATAATGTAATAAAAATATGAAAACAAATAGGGGAAAATACTTACTATTACAAAGAGTAGTTTTGAAAGCTCGTATGCACGTTTGAAAATAATTTGAGGAAAAATTGGGTATCAACAGCTGCCCCTCTTTACCCGGGAAGGATGAAAGAGTTGTCGGGTAAAGATATGATGGCCAATTTTGACCAGAGTGAAACTGTGGTGTAGAATTAGGCCATACCCTGGCTTCTGAGCGGCCTACATATCCCTGGTTTTACAGGAATCAGGTTGTATGTAGTTTCGGAATCATCGGCGAAATATACCGGTGATGTTTCACAAGAACGGACGCAAGGTGCGAGGTAAGGTAAAAGTAGGAAGGTCTTACGGGGTTGTATCGGAGAACTGGAGCGGTCCGCTCCTGCTTGGCTGGCTTTCCTGGCCGAATTACCTGCAAGTATATAACAAGCATATATAGTGCATAATGTAAACATGATGCAAGTTCCCGTTGGACTATGAATGCTGTCCTTGGACAATTGAGGATGATGTCATTGGACCATGATGTCCTGGGCCATGAATCGCTTGGTGCGGAATTCGTAGGCTATGAAATGATGTTCTCGGGCCATGCGGATGATGCCTCCGAATCATGATGCCTTTGAATAATGATATGCAGGTTGAATAAAACAGATCCTCAGGCCATGAAATGGTGTTCTCGGGCCATGAAGATGGTGCCTCCGAACGATGACGCCCTTGGACAAGTTGGCAATATTTCAGCCCATGAAAAATGTGGTATCATTATGCTAACAAGACAGAGCTTAGTCTTGCGAAATTAGAAAGGGCAGAGCTTAGCCCGAAAGGAAGAAAAAGTAAGTAACGACCTGAAAAGTGGTTGCTTTGAAAAGTAAATGAGAGGTAGCATGGATCCTCGGAAGGCAGAATGGTAGTCTTATGCAATGCAGGGAATAAAATGCGAAGGGAGGTAGCGTAGAACCTCGGAAGCCAGAACAAATAGCCTTATGCAATGCAGGAAATAAAATGCAGAGGGAGGTAGCGTAGAACCTCGGAAGGCAGAACAATAGCCTTATGCAATGCAGGAAATAAAATGCAGAGGGAGGTAGCGTAGAACCTCGGAAGGTAGAATAGTAGCCTTATGTAGGGAGTAAAATGATAGTAAGAGTCCTTAGATGGTGATGAACTGCGGTGATACGATTTTTGCGAATGAAGCATTATTTTGCGATGGTAATAAGCGTCGGCATGTGCGACGAGTTTGAGAGCGGGTCTTTGAAAGATATACGTCCTGCGGGGGATAATAATATTTTTAGGGCTTTCGCCGTCTTTGTGCCTGCATCCAAAGAAAAATCGTGAGTTCTGTAAAGGGGGAAAAGGTCAGTTTGCATTCCCACTGGGTTTACTTGGCTTGCTTGCTTGATTGCTAAACAAGTTGTTCCAAAAATATGTATGCATGATTTTGAAAAGATATAATATAAGCGTATAATTTGAAATATTTTTAGGTGAACCGACGACTGTGACGTGGTTCGAGACATTGGAACTTTTCCTGCTACGGAATTTTGAGGGTCCTCCTCAAAGTTCTGCCCCGGTTTAATGGGTGAATACTTCTGGCGATTGCTTGTGCGGAAATTGGCTGAACTTGCTTCAGAATTTTGAGGGTCCTCCTCAAAGTTCTGCCCCGGTTTAATGGCTGAATACTTCTGGCGATTGCTTGTGCGGAAATTGGCTGAACTTGCTTCAGAATTTTGAGGGTCCTCCTCAAAATTCTGCCCCAGTTTCCATTTGTGGGGAAATGACATTTTTTATTAAATTCTGATCGAACCCATAGGGCTGCCTATGTATCCCCTCTTAAAGGGGAATCAGGTCAGGCGTAGTTCAACTACGACATTTAGGAAAGCATAAAGGGTTACACATAGTAGCGCTTGACTGCATCTGAGGTGATTGGTTTTGGCCAAATTTCTCCATCCATTTCTGCGAGTATAAGTGCTCCTCCTGTTAGTACTCTATGAACCATATACGGACCTTGCCAGTTGGGAGAAAATTTCCCTTTGGCCTCATCCTGATGTGGAAAGATTTTCTTTAACACCACCTGCCCCGGTGCGAATCGTCTCGGCTTGAATCTCTTGTTGAAGGCTCTGGTCATCCTGTTCTAATATAATTGTCCATGACAGACTGCATTCATTCTCTTTCCATCTATGAGGGCTAGTTGTTCATAACGGCTCCTCACCCATTCTGCGTCACTGAGCTCAGCTTCTTGTATGATTCTCAGAGCTGGAATCTCAACCTCGGCAGGAATAACATCCTCTGAACCGTAAACCAACATGTAAGGAGTTGCCCCAGTTGACGTGCGGACTGTGGTGCGATACCCCAACAAAGCAAATGATAACTTCTCATGCCATTGCTTATGCTTCTCTATGATTTTCCTCAGTATTTTCTTGGTGTTTTTGTTGGCGGCCTCAACAACTCCATTCATCTGAGGTCTGTAAGCTGTGGAGTTCTTGTGCTTGATTTTGAATGTTTCACACATGGCTTTCACCAATTCACTGTTGAGATTAGATCCATTATGGGTGATCACTGATTCTGGAACTCCGAACCGACAAACAATGCGGTCGCGGATGAAATCGGCCACGACTTTCTTAGTAACTGCTTTGTAGGATGCTGCTTCGACCCATTTGGTGAAGTAATCAATGGAAACCAGAATGAACCTGTGTCCGTTAGAGGCGGCAGGCTCGATTGGTCTAATAATGTCCATGCCCCAGGCGGAGAATGGCTACTGTGAACTTGTTGCATTAAGCTCACTCGGAGGTACCTTTATCATATCCCCTTGTATCTGACATCGATGGAACTTTCGGACATATCGGATGCAGTCCGTTTCCATGGTCATCCAGAAATAACCGGCTCGAAGTATCTTCTTTTCCAAAACAAACCTGTTCATATGTGGGCCGCAGGTCCCTGCGTGAATTTCCTCCAATAATTTTGATGCTTCCTTTGTGTCAACATTCCTTAATAGTCCCAAATCGGGAGTCCTCCTATACAGGATTCCTCCACTGTGAAAGAAATTGTTGGATAATCTCCTAAGTGTGCGTTTCTGAGTGGTATTTGCAAGATCTGGGTATTCTCCTTTTGCCAAGTACTCCTTGATATCATGAAACCAAGGATTTCCGTCTGCTTCTCCTTCGACATGGGCACGGTAAGCGGGCTGATTGTAGATTTTCACTGGAATAGGATCAATGAAATTCTTATCTGGATGCTGGATCATGGATGACAGAGTAGCCAAAGCATCGGCGAACTCATTCTGGATTCTGGGGACATGCCAAAATTCTACCTTTGTGAATCTCTTTCTCAGCTCCTGTACATGATGTAGATATGGCAATATTTTTGGAATTCTTGGTTGCCCATTCTCCTTGTACCTGGTGTACCAGTAAGTCTGAGTCACCAATCACTAACAACTCCTGGACGTTCATGTCTATGGCCATGTTGAGCCCTAAGATGCAGGCCTCATATTCAGCCATATTGTTGGTGCAGGGAAATCTAAGTTTTGCGTATACCGGATAATGCTGACCAGTTTTTGATATCAGGACTGCTCCAATACCAACCCCTTTGAAGTTTGATGCTCCATCAAAGAACATCCTTTAACCGTCGTAGGATTCTGCAATGTCTTCTCCTACGAATGATACCTCTTCATCGGGAAAATACTTTTTCAGTGGTTCGTATTCTCCATCCACAGGATTTTCAGCAAGATGATCTACTAGTGCTTGTCCTTTGACAGCCTTTTGAGTTATGTAAATAATGTCGAACTCGCTCAACAGGATTTGCCACTTGGCTAGCTTGCCAGTGGGCATGGGCTTCTGAAAGATGTACTTTAGTGGATCCATCCTGGATATGAGGTATGTGGTGTAGGCACAGAAGTAATGCCTTAGATTTTGGGCGACCCAAGTCAAAGCACAGCAAGTGCGCTCTAATAAAGAATACCGGGCCTCATACAGAGTGAACATCTTGCTGAGGTAGTAGATTGCTTGCTCTTTTCTTCCTGTTTTATCATGTTGCCAAAGAACGCAACTGAAAGCTCCGTCTAACACTGCAAGGTAGAGTAACAGAGGTCTGCCTAGCTCATGTGGTACCAGGACTGGTGGTGTTAAGAGGTATTCCTTGATTCTGTCGAAGGACTTTTGACAATCTTCGGTCCACTTGGTTGCGGCATCCTTCTTTAGCATCTTGAAGATTGGCTCACAAATGACTGTGGATTGTGCTATGAATCGACTGATGTAATTAAGTCTCCCCAGGAAACTCATAACATCCTTCTTGTTCTTCGGCGGTGGCAATTCCTGAATGGCCTTGACTTTGGATGGATCCAATTCTATTCCCCGGCGGCTTACAATGAACCCCATCAATTTCCCAACAGGAACCCCGAATGCACGCTTCGCAAGGTTTAGTTTCATATTGTATTTTCTTAACCTGTTGAAGAACTTCCTCAAATCTTCCTTGTGATCAGCAGCTTTCTTTGACTTGATAATAACGTCTTCCACACACACCTCAATCTCTTTATGAATCATGTCATGGAATATAGTAGTCATAGCCCTCATGTAGGTGGCCCCTACATTCTTCAAGCCGAATGGCATCATCTTGTAATGGTATACTCCCCACGGCGTAATGAACGTCGTTTTCTCAGCATCCTCTTCGTCCATCCAAATTTGATGATAACTAGCGAAGCAATCTACGAATGATTGTAGCTCATGTTTGGCGCAGTTGTCAATCAGAATGTGTATATTTGGCAAAGGGAAGTCGTCTTTCGGACTGGCCCGGTTGAGATCCCGGTAGTCGACACAGACTCTAACCTTCCCGTCCTTCTTTGGCACAGGTACAATGTTAGCTAACCATGTCGGGTACTCAACTACCCGGAGAACTTTGGCGTTGATCTGCTTGGTAACTTCTTCTTTGATTTTCAAACTCATGTCGGGTTTGAACTTTCTGAGCTTTTGCTTTACCGGTGGACACATTGGATTGGTTGGCAATTTGTGAGCCACAATGGACGTACTTAGACCAGTCATGTCATCATACGACCAGGCGAATATGTCCTCATATTCCTTTAGAAACTATGTATACTCTTTCTTTTCTGATGGCGACAAATGAATATTGATCTGTGTTTCCTTGATGTTTTCTGAATCCCCCAGATTGATAATTTCTGTCTCGTCCAGGTTGGACTTAGGTTTGTTCTCGAAGTTCTCAATTTCCTTGATAATATCGTCGGGTATATCATTTTCCTCTGAATCAATGTCCGTTTGTTGCGTTGTCTCATTGCACGTCACAGTCATCGATTCATCAAGATAAGTAATAGTAATGATGTATAGATAAAATAATGGGAGAAAACAGTAGCAAATAAATATGAGATTCATAAGGAGATTGGAAATGCTTTGATAAAACGAATAATTGTTTTGAACATTGAAGATCTTATCGCAGGAATTGAAAATGCAGAAAAGGAAAGAAATTCATTTAATAAACAGTAAATAGTGCTTGTTCATTAGCCTTGCTACCCCGAGGCTCAGCGGGCTTTGGTCGTACGAATGGACCAGTTCTTGAGACGAGCTTCTCTATTCACTGCATGTATGGAAGGGTCTTCCTCCCCCTCCTCCTCGAGAACAACACAGCAATCCATGTCCCCGTCGTCTAGAAACAAGTCCCTCATTGCCGCCAGTGCCTCTTCTTCGTCGGACCCATAGATGATATCAGCATGCTGGAAAGTCTGCTCCAAATAAGGTATTGGCTGCTCCAAGGGGTAATTGTGACCGCGCCATGAGGGCGACCAGTTTTTTAATTCTTCCCATGTATACTCATACCCCAGACCGAAAGTGGTACCATGTTTATTGAGCTTGATAGGTTTCGTGATCCCTTGGAGGTTCTTACCGAGCCCTTTGCCTGGCTCGTATCCTCCCCAATTCAAGATGCTCTCGATCTTGCTATCCCACCATTTGTCCTTGTCGACAGCATTGACCCGCTTGATATGGTGATAAGGTCCTCCGCCCAGTTTTCTCTTTCCATCAATTATAGGGATGGTCTGGCGATCGTAAATAGGGTTGCTACCATCGCCGTGGATGATCACCTCTTGATGGTTCAACTCGAATTTCACCGCCTGATGAAATGTTGACGCTACGGCCCTAGCAGCATGGATCCAGGGTCGTCCTAACAGCAGATTGTAAGATGCCAGCACATTTATCACCTGAAAGTCCACCTCGAACCAAGTCGGTCCCATCTGCAGACATAGACTGATCTCCCCAATTGTAGACCTTTGAGAACCGTCAAAGGCCTTCACATTGATCGCTCCATCCTTTATCTCATGTAGTCCCTTACCCAACTTCTTGAGTGTTATCAGCGGACATATGTTAAGACTTGACCCTCCGTCGACAAGAATCCTGGTTACCAAGTAATATTCGCATTGCACGGTGATGTGCAAATCCTTGTTATGTCCCAATACCTCAGGTGGCAACTCGTCTTCATGAAAAGTGATTTTGTGGCTTTCCAGTACTTGGCCTACCATGTTGGCCATTTCCCCGCTAGTGATGTTGTTCGGTACATAGGCTTCACTCAACACTCTTAGCAAAGTATTTATGTGCGTCTCAGAGTTCTGTAGCAGAGAGAGAATGGATATTTGTGCTGGTGTCTTGTTCAGTTGGTCGATGACCGAATATTCTTTAGCCTGTACTTTCCTCCAAAGATCAGTTGAACCTGTCTCAATGAGGGGAGGCCGGTTGGCAGCCTACTTGCTTGACTCGGCCAGATGCTCAGGGGTATAGACTCTACCAGTTCTCGTCATACCCTGTGCTGCGATGGCTTCTTCGGACCTGCTTTTACTTTTCCTTCTTGCCTCAGCTGTATAATCCCAAGGGATAGCATTTGAGTAGAAAAGTGGTGTGGTTGACATCGTCGCTGGGATTGGCGTGACTATCCTTACTTCAAATGGCACACGAGCTTTGGGTGGCAAGACTGCAACCTCGAAGGGTGCGAGTGCATTTGCCGGAGACATGAAATCAACCTCAATTGGCACTGGTGCCTTTGCCTTTCCCGGCGGTGCTGCTTCAAACTCAAGTGGGATAGACATATTCACCTCAGCATTCTCAGATAGTTGAATCTGGATTATGATCGGGTTGAGAGTAACCGCAGGTTTCTTTGGGTCATCGCCTTCTGCGATCAACCCGATTGACCCCTCGGGATCCCAATCATCTTCTAACTGAATCATATGGATACCTCCGCCATTATGGTCTGGTAAAGGATGTTACGGACGTTCGTAGCAGATTCCTTGGCCACAATAATCTTGTTATCAATAAGGGTCTATATCTTATCCTTCAAAGAGCGGCATTCATCGATGGTGTGTCCTTTCATGCCAGAATGGTATGCACAGGATTTGTTTGGGTTAACCCACTGAGGAGGGTTCTCAGGGGACAGCAGGGATAGGTGTGGCATAACCAGCGTCTTTGAGCTTTTCATACAGCTGCTCAATGGGCTTGGCTATGGTGGTGTATTGTATTGGAGGGCGACGATCAAAGTTAGGGCGAGGCCTATGGAAGTTTTGACGGGTAGGGGGCGACTGATAGCGAGATAGATGGGAGTTATAGGTGTTGTATACGGGAGCGGGTTGGGAGTATTTGGGTAAAGTGGGTTGATATGTGGGTTGTGGAGCTTGGTACGTGGATGGTGGAGTTTGGTATGAAGGTGAGGGTTCTTGGTAATTTGGAACGGGTTGATATGTCAATGGAGGTGCGGGATAGACCTGGTATTTAGGCGGGGATTTGGATTGTTGTGCAACCATCACGGCTCCCACGTCCTTCTTTCTGGACACACCACCGGACTGCAGAGCTTTATTAGTGGCCTGCAAAGCTTCAAAGTTAGTAACCATACCATTCTTGATACCTTCTTCAATCCGCTCTCCCAATTTGATAATGTTGGAGAACTTTTAACCCTCAACCATCATCAATCGTTCATAGTATTGCGGGTCCTAAGCCCGAACAAAGAATTTGTTCATCTATGTTTCCTCTAAGGCAGGCCTAACTTTGGCAGCTTCCGACCTCCAACGAGTATCATACTCGTGAAAGGTTTCCGTGGGTTTCTTCTTCAAGTTCTGAATATAGAACACATCTGGTGCGTTCTCCGTGTTGAACCTAAACCGGTCCATGAAGTCTGTAGCCATACCTACCCAGTTGGACCACTTCTTGGGGTTTTGGATGATATACCAAGATAGTGTGTCTCCCTTCAAACTCCTCATAAATAGCTTCATGCGGATCCTTTCGTCTTTTCCTACGCCAACCAATTTGTCACAGTAGGTCCTCAGGTGGACCCTTGGATCACCGGTTCCATCAAACATCTCGAACTTTGGAGGTTTGTACCCCTCGGGCAGTTCGACATCAGGTTGTATGTAGAGGTATTCATAGTTCAGACCTTCGATCCCCTTGACTCCTTCAACTTCCTAAGTTCCTAGGCCAGATTCTTGATAAGCAGGTCTTTCTCATTGGACTCAGACGTATGTGTGACAGGTGGGGTGGAGTGAGTCACAGTCTCCACGTAGATGGGACTGTTGTAGGCAAAGAGATGATATTTTGTGTGAGTCTGAGGTCCCGGGGGTGGAGGCGGAGTGTTGTGGAAATTGTTGCACTGTGCTGGGAGGGTTTGGCTATTTGGGGGAGTGACGTGAGGGTGATTTGCAGGGTGATTTGGCTGTTTTGGGATATTTTGTGGAGGTGTAGGGGTGACGTCAGGGACATTGAGGGAAAAGGACAGATTGGCCAAATTCTGGACCTGATCAAGCTCTTCTTGAAATTTCAACAACTTTTATTCCAATGGTGACATGTTCTCATGCAAAACCTAAATACCCCGACCGTCAGAGGCGTCTACCCGTTCAACCCTATTCTCTTGTCTGGCGCCGCTGGATTCTTCCATCTTACTTTTGCCTTTGTATTTGCCCCTGGGAGGACTAGGGGGAGAAGCAGGAGGAGGGCCCTTCGATCTTGTGCAATAGACTGATGATGCCAGAATGCACGAACTAACCTTTGGGGAGGGGAATAATAAATAAAGGAAAAACAAAAAGGTAACGAAGTCAGTGAGGATTATAAATAATATTGTGGTAATTTAAACACGTAATGCGAAAATGTAAAACGCATCCTAACTTGGGGAACCTCTTTGTGCCCGAGGTAGGCCTAGCGACAAATTAATTTGGAGAACTTGAAATGCTAAATGCCTCATTTTATTGATGATAAAAATGACTCTGAATATGCGAAATAAAAGTCACTAATGGCCAATGGCCTTATTACATCAAAGGAGATAAAATAAAAGACACCCCTATCTACTTGGTCCCAGAAGGACCTTCCCCAGATTCGGCATTCCTGCTCCCTTCGATCAGCTTTCCCAACTCGCGAAGTCCCAGCAGCAAGTAGGTCCTGGCTAGATATCCTCTTTCGANTTCCATTCCTCAATCAGCTTTCTGCTGGAGTCGTGTATCTAGTGATGATTATCTTCACATTCACGGAGCCTCTTGCGTAGACTGTTGAATTTAACTTGCGCTTCGGCCTTCTCATCTATGACCTGGTGACCCTGAGTGAATCCTTGCTCGAATTAGCCCTCCATATATTCTTCTAACCAGCTTAGATAGAAAGGAGTACAACCGGCATGATACCTGTCTGGCTTGATGGTTTCTTTCTCGAGTACAATCTTGCAGTGCCACAAATGCTGGGCTTGGCACTTGTGAGGGTTGTCGTCATCCTGGAAGTCTGCTCGAAGATGTCTCATCTTCTCAACCCTAGGTATAACCTGCCTCCTCCCTTCTTGCCTCATAACTCGGAGAGGGACGTAAGGGTACGTTCCCCTCAGACCAATCAATATCAAAAATGAAGCGTCTCGGGATCGGATGATAAATTTGTCAGTTGGGAACCATTTAAACATCCACTGAATCAGATCCTCGGTCAAATTTCCTAGTAACTCAACCCACCCCTCGGCATTTTTCGGCTGAGCGAACATGTCTGAATATAGTTCATTCTCTTTGGGTGGTGGAAAGCGATATGGTCATCCCAGATTCTTCGATGGATGTCTTGTCGGTAGTCACCCCTTAGCAGGTGTACAGTGAGCCAAAGCTGAAGCAGTAAGTTGCAACCTTCAAAGTGTCTTGCTCCCCGTTGACACTTTTCTAAGGCTCGGTATATGTCTGCAATGATCATAGGCATAATGGTGAAGTCCTGTCTGTTGATCCCCTCCATTAAAGTCTTAGTGACCATGGCCAACCTAGTGTGAA
>ML295961.1:2178-19764 GCA_005239495.1 Nicotiana undulata | reverse complement strand
TCCGGAGTCTGTAACACACCCCGAGTGAGCGCCGGTACCGAATGAGTGATGATGATTGCCCGCCGGGCTAATATTGAGTGATGATTAATATTGAGTGATGATTGATGCTGAGTGATGATCTATACTGAGTGATTGAGGGAATGCCTGAGGGGCAACTGTTGCAATAAATGATTTTGTTCCTAGAGGCAGTTTATGATGATTTACTATGTTTTCGAGCTATGATTTACCTCGTTTTCAAACAAAGTTTTACTGAGGATTTCACTGAGATATATTGATATTTACTTGTTTTCGATGGATTTTGGAACTGGCTTTTGAACTTATACAATTGCCAAATACTACTTGGTGACTTGATGTTTTTACTGGCTGTTGTGAATGGTGTATTTGTTTGTGTGCTTTATATTTCTCAGACTGTGATTTCTTTTCATTACTACTGAGTTGGCGTACTCATAAAGACTCCCTGTGCCTCTGTGCACAGATCCAGGTACTAGTTCGCAGCAGTAGCTGACGCAGGTTCGGTAGCAGCATTTACGGGATTTCGAGGTAGCTGTCCAGCGTCCACAGCTTCTCCATTTCCCTTCCTTATTTAGTTTTAGTATTTGATTCAGAGATATATATATTATAGTTTTAGCAGAGTTAGATTTATCTATTCTTAGATGCTCATGGCTATTGACTCCAGTTCTTGGGAGGTTGGTTAGACTATTATTGGGACGTTAAGACTTATTTATATAAATTGTGATGTGGTTGCTTGCTTATTATTTAATTGTGAACTATTATAATTGAATAAATGCGTAGTAAAGTGATGGTTGGCTAGCCTAGTTCCACGATAGGCGTCACCACGACCTGTTAGGATTTGGGGTCGTGACACTCGACCCCAGAAGATTCACATTTTCCCTTTGAAGTGTTGCCTCGGCCTCTTGATCGAACCATTGTCTGTATCAAAGAAAAGATGATTGTTAGTTGCAATTCATTGTTCAACATATTCAAGACTTATGTAAGTGAGGGAGAAACAATTGGACACAGTGGGGTTACGAATGTAATACATGTTTGCTGGTAAAAGGGATATTGGGTCAGCACATTTTTTATGTGCGACCACATAAGGGAGTTGCGGTCAGCAGAATTCTGATGTGCGGCTCGTGGCCGAAGTGAAGGTTTGTTTTGAAGATTGATAAAGGAACCTCATGCATAACCAGGTCCTTCCCATGTGTACACAAAAACGGGCAGATTCAAGCATATGGGATGCACGTTAAGGATATAAGCTTCACTTGGTATATTTGATATCTCCTGATCGAAAAGGTTGCATAATTGATAAGGAGAATGACCCCTTACCCAAAGAGAACACTATCAAAGTTAAGGGAGGAGTTAGAAGTTGAGAACAACTAGAACTCTTCCACCAAGGAAGAGTAGCATTAAAACTCTAGTGTTTTCTTGATTTCCTAACTCTATATATTGTAGGATGTTCTCATTCTATTGAGAAAAATATGAAGGCATGAACCAAATAGAAGAACCATTTCGAAGTGTGTGATTCAAGTGTGCAACCTGAAACTACATGAACCAAATAAAAGAACCACTTCGAAGTGTCTGTCTTTTATTCTAGTTCAATTATAGTAGGTGGTTTTCATATTGTACCTTTTAGCTTTATCTAGAGACCATTGTATTAGGTGCTCGAAGTATTCAAGTTAGAGTTAAATTGAAGTTGTCGCAACAGTTAGAGGCTGGTTGCCACAACGGGATTAGTGTTAATCCTTAGGTTTACAAAGTGTTTGGTAAATGGTGTTTTCGCTCGGTGATTTTGTCACGCCCCGAACCTGGGGGGCGAGATCGGCACCTGGTGCTTCACCTATCCTTGCATACCAACTTGCAACTAAGGGATTCTCTGAACATATAATGTCATACTTTGGTTATGGGCCACATTGTCAGACAATTTGCGAATGTTGACTAAACATAAATATCAAGCTAGGCTGTCAAGTCCGTCATAATTATTACAGCTAGAAAACCAACAAAATATACGTACAAGGCTTACAAGCCCAACATACTGCACTAACTAACAGGATATGTCTACAAGCCTCTACTGATGGATGTACTATGATTGGAACAAGGCCTCGACCTATCCATAACATATTTATACATATATACACAAATTGTACATAAAACTCTAGACTCGGAAACTCTGAAGGATGTAGAGCTTAACGATCACGCTGAACTCGGGAAACACCTACTAGAGAGGTCTACCCGTCTATCTGTCTGAACCCGCACGCATGAAATGTAGCGTCCCTGGCAAAAGAGTTATCAATATGAAATAATGGGAGTCAAAGATGCTATGAAGATATGCTTACCTGTTGATACTGAATCAACTCTCTCAATATATTAAGTAAAATAGTTGTCCGGCCTTATAAGGCTCAATATATATATAACTGCTCTGCCGAAGTAGGCTCGCTCATAGGCGCTCGGCCATACTAGGCTTTTTATCTCGGCCATTATGGGCTCGCTCATAGGCGCTCAGCCACAGTAGGCTCGGTATATAACTTACAATCTGATCAGAGGTTGCCCAATAGAGGCCTGCCCATCGATTTTTAGCTCGATGGTAGTGAAAATATTGTAATACTATATATATATAGACTCTCTGCTCTCGTGACTGGAAAAACACAATACTAAATTGAATATGAAGTCCCAACAAGGGAGAATACTCTAACTTAGGAGACTAGGATAGTGTATAAAAATTCGGGAGTATGAACTTCTCTTTATGCTTCATTATCAAACATATGTAATTACGAGATCATGCCAAAATGAAGGAAAGGTTTAGCTTTAACATACCTGAGTTGATTCCCTTGACAATCCCTCTAACACATGTTAATTGCGACAACACGCAACATCGGATCAAAGTAGGAAAAATACGTATGATATTCTTGAGAAGGATTGCATCGTACTCCCTTAGAATCACAAATCCCGTTCCTATTACGCAGTAAAATTTCATATGAAATTTTGCTTAACCAAGAACTCTCGGTGCTATATAATATGGAGTCTCGTTGAATATTCAAATCCCCTCGAAATGAGTTTTTGATACCAATTGAAGATAAATATAAGGATGACTAATATGGACATTCCTTCTACGAGTTTGATGGCTATGGCCAGAACTAGTCCAATGTTGTCTTTAACTTTTTCATGCTTTATTTTTGCAGAAAGAAAGGGAAGCCTATGATGTAATTTTTAAGGATGGCAAGTTGGTGTATAATCAAAGTGGGATGCTCTTGACTACAATAGAAGGATCGAAGGGGATTTTCGTTCTTAGCACTTCAAGAACATTTTACGCGGGAAAGAAATGTGTCCTCCTAATTTAGTTGCCTAAAGTCAAGAGTCATAAGACCTTTCTCCACTTGATGCCACGTGGGGGAGGGGGACTTTGTCCCCGCCTATTAATTATCCACAAATCTATAATTACATGGTTAATCTCACATTAAACTAATAATTAACAAACTACCCACATAATTAAGAATTATCTCAAATTCTCAATTTACTTAAAATACTATTTACTTTTAACACACTTTATACATCATACCATCATGGTCATCAGGTACCTTGTAAGGCACTAATCCATAAATGTCGGGTATTATAGCTTGGACAGTATTTATACCAAAATGTCAAACTTCGACGAAACTTATTTTCGTCGAATTGCTTACCCAATCATTTTCACGAATTTTCTTATCACTTGTTTGAAATAGCATAATGCTTAAAATCTCAAAATAATCTCATTCCCGAATTTGCTTATCACTTGGGTCAAATAATATTTATGGGGTACTTTTATGTACGAAAACATGGGGTGTAACATCATCCCCCCCCCCCCCCCCCCCCCCCCCCCCTTTAGGTCTCTTTCTCACACCATGACTTGTGGTCGGAATATTTTCAATCTCGTAATTGTTGCTACCTTCTGTCATGCAGCATGTACGACTTTGTTTTTCTTTTTTTTCAAATCATTACTCAATCAAAGGCCCAAACGTCATCCTTTATATATCACAATTACACCCTCATTATACTACGAGTGTAGCATTCCATCTCTTCTAAATGCTATTAGTCTTTAGACACCATTGAGTTCATTGAGGGTATGCTGAGTTTTCTATAACTTAGAGAAAACCTCTCTTGTTTTCATGGGCTTTATCCTGAGGACTTATCCATTCTCGTCACCTTCTCACTCGCTCCTTCTTATCCTCACTCCTGTCTTCCTAAACCCTTGTCGCCCTACCATACTTTATCTTGTGACCTACACGTATCTATTTATACTACTCGCAACCTTCCTTTAACTTGCCTTCATCGTAGATTTTCCTATGTTATTCTGGAACATCAAGCGAGACATCACATCATCTCTAACTCTTCTTTACTCTATTAATCAAGCTTTTCAATATCTAGAAACCATAGGTTGGAAGACATGCCACTGACGACACCGGTATCATTTCTGGATATTAAATCCCCGCACTTCTAGCCTTCTATCCGAAGTAAGGACTATTGGCCAGGGAAATTGCATAGTTTTGAAAATTGACGAAGGAACTCAAAAATTAACCAGGTCCATCACTGGCATACATAGACACAAGCACAGTCAAAGCCACGTGAGGTGCACATGCAGGAGATAAACGAAATATGGTAAAGTAAGAGATATCTCCTGATCGAAAAGATTACATGATGATAAGGAGAAGGACTCCTTATTCAGTAAGAACATAATCAATGATAAGGAAGGAGTTGAGATTAACTAGAACTCTTCCACCAAGGAAGAGTAGCAATAGAACGCTAGTTAATCCCTTATCTACTAATCATATATATTGCAGACTTTTCTATTGTACAGGTACGCACAAGAATTGAGAGCAAAATTAGTAAGGCAGTTTTGCAAGCAGTTCGTGTGAAATTTGAGTGTGCGAATCTGAAGCTACTTAGTGAGGTTAATCATTTGCCCATATGCATCATTGAATGAGTTTAGAATATTGGTGATTGTGTTACATTTTCTTATGTAATCTTTGACATTAAAGGATCAAGTCATCAGCAAAGAATTAATAGGAGACCTTAGGACCATACCTATTGATACTGATCGGTAATCATTGCTTGGTAGAGACTGTATTGTCAATGATCCTGGAGAGTCTCTCCGTGCTTATGATGTAAATATAAGGAGAGATAGGGTATCTTTGCCTAATTACTCTTGTTAGCTTGAAGTTATCAATTTTGCCACCATTCACCAGTATAGAGATTGAAGAGGAACTGACAAAGGATAGGATGAGCTTGGTGAGGCCAGATGGGAAACTAAAATCCTGGAGTGTGACTCTAATGAAAAACCACTCAATCCTGTCAAAGGCATTTTCTATGTCTATCTTAAGGATAATGTTAGCCAGATTTCCTCTCATTTTTCCAAAGTAAGTGATGTATTCCTGGAAAATTATGTCATTATCAGAGACCTTCCTATTGGATAGGAAGTTGGCTTAGCTTGGTCCAATTATTTCTAGGAGGAGGGGTTTAATCCTATTTGTAATGACCTTTGTAACAGTTTTGTATATGGTATTGCAAAGTCCTATGGGTCTGAAGTTCTTGAGTATTGTGGCCTGAGGGCACTTGGGGATGAGACAGATCAAGATCTCATTCATAGTGGGATGCATAGTGTGGGAGCGAAAGCACAACTTGCAAAAATAAGTCACAAACTTCCCAACTATGTTCCAGTACTTTTGATAGAAGAAAAGGTGCAACCCATATGGATCAGGAGCTTTGAAAGGCTTGAAAGAGAATATGGCCTTCCTAATTTCACTATCCCTAAAGTTGTATCCAGGGTGTCCCTTTGACAGTTGGATAGTGTATGTCACGACCCAAAATTCAACTAGTCGTGATGGCACCTAACCCAACCCGTCAAGTAAGACAATTAACAACTAACCAATTTAATGAGATTTATAAAGAAAAGAAATGATAATACAATTGCTTTTATACAAGAATTTCCCAAGGACTGGTAGTATAAATCATGAGCGTCTAAGATTTAGAATTTACAAAGTTGGTATGAAATAAAGTACATCATATGTTTGAACTATACATAGACAGACTGAAATTATAAAACTACCAAGATCAAGAGGCAACTATGACCAGAACGCAAGTACATATTCAAATCCAGCTCCCGCGTGCACAGCAACATCAGCATCCAACATCTGCACGCAAGTGCAGAAGTGTAGTATGAGTACAACCGACCCATGTACTTAATAAGTAACAAACTTATCCTTAGGTTGAAAATAGTGACGAAATGGGACAAGGGTTAGAGTCCAACTCCAATAACCAGCAACATTTCATAACAATATAATAAAAAGGTGCATAAAAATAACTCACAGATAAGATGCTCAACTCGTTCACAGTTACAGAAAAATAGGCTTGCTTTTCAAGTATAACAGTCAACTCCAAATCTTTCAACAGTAAACAAGATGCTTTATTTTTAGATAGCATGAGGAAAAATACATCTCTATGCCTATATGTCAAAATACATGAGAAATCATGAATGTCACCAAAATCGAGTAGCAGAAGTAAATGTATCTCTATGAATGTATCTCCAGTACGCATGTCACAACTCTAACTAGCGAAGGGAGGTGATCAGCTCAATTGAAATGCAATATATCTCAGTGATGAACTCATGTAATCACACTTAGAGTACTCAATCTCACTGTCTCGTATCCTCTTTCAGCATGCTCAATACTAAGCACTCTCGTACAATACCTCTTGCGGTGTGCAGCCCGATCCATATATATATATCACGGGCTCAAAACGCTCATACTAAGAAGCCCTAATCAATGATGTGAGATGTGGCAATATATAAAAACAGAGACTGAGATATGATATAAAATGATGAATGTGACTGAGTACGTACTACAATTAAGCAAATTACTCAACAGTAAAAAACGACCATTGTGGGTCCCAATTGTACCATCATATAGCCTAAACATGATTTCTAGCATAAATTACGGCTCAAGTGCTCTAACACAAAGTGTATAGTGAAAATGTTAAGATAATATGGCTACACAGTTCCATGGAATCGACTAAATCACAATTCACACAGTGCACGCCCACAAGCCCGTCACCTAGCATGCGCGTCGCCTCAAGATCAATCACATAACATGTAATTCAGGGTTTCATACGCTTCGCACCAAGTTTAGAAATGTTAATTACCCTGAACAAGCCAAATCCAATGCCGAGCAAGCCAAGCGATGCTCCAAAAAAGTCATCTCGCGCGTACCAACCTCCGAATGTCTCAAAACTAGTCAAAAGCAACTCAAATACATCAAATAAAGCCCAAGAAAATTATTCCAAATGATAAAGGTCGAATCTTTAATCAAAGGCCCAAAATCAACCCAAAATTCCAACTCAGGCCCGCGCCTCGAAACTAGACGAAACATATAAAATCCAACAATCCATTTAATTACGAGTCCAACTATACTAGTTTCAATCAAATCCGACTCTGAATCGATGTTCAAAACTCAAAAACTCACTCTATAAAATTTTTGGCTAAAAACCCCCAATTTCTCTTTAAAAATTCATAATCCAATTACCAAAAATGAAGATGGAATCACGAATTATAATCAAAACCAAGTAGATAGCACTTATCCCAATCCATATGGTGATAATTGCTTCAAAAATCGCCTCAATCCAAGCCCCAAATTTCAAAATATGACTAAATGAACAAACCCCCGATATTAAATATTTTAGCCCGGCTGTTCTACCTCGTTTCATGTGTAGAACGATTCTGAAACTCACTTTTGATGCCTCTAATTGATTTCTTGTGAAATTTAAGTTATGTTAGGCTTTTGAACACCGCCCAATTAGGCCTTAAAATGAGGGAGATATGATGTTTTGAAGTTTTAAAAGAAGTGTGGAAATTTAAGGGATAAAATATGATATTTTCGTAATTATTTTACATCAGGAAATCAGCAACGAAAGAATTTCCGTTTTAGCACCCAAAACTCATTTGAAACCTCCCGGACAAAAACCATATATGCATTTCAATCATAAAAACGGAATGAACATGATCATGCACTAAAAACACCGAAAACAATTCATCTTGACCCGATATCGACCATGGTCAAACTCTAAATCCTTAACTTAACTAGTTTATTATTAATGATCCAAAACACACTCGAGTCCCTCAATACCCCATTCAATCATACCAACAAGTCTTAAAACACAATACAGACCTTTTTCAAAGCTTCAAATCATATCAAATAACATAAAACCCACAAATCGTACCTCAAATCAAACTTAATAAACTTTTGAACTTTCAACTTCCAAAACTCGTGTCGAACCATATAAAATCAACTTGAAATAACCTCAAACTTTTCACACAAGTTTTAAATGACATAAAAACATATTCTAACTCCCGAAACCAAAATCTGAACCTGATATCACCAAAGTTAACTTTCGGTCAAACTTATGAACATTTCAAAACTCTAAATTGCCAACTTTCCCCAATAAACACTAGAACCTTCAAGAAACATCCAAATGCAAATCCGGGCATACTAGTCCAAAATTTCCATACGGGGCTAAAGAAACCATCAAAACTCCAATCGAGGGTCAAATACAAAAAAATCAAACTTGGTCAACTCTTCCAACTTAAAGCTTCAATCATGAAGTTCATTCTTCCAAGTCGATTTCGAACAACCTGAAAACCAAAACCGATAATTACACAAGTCATAATACATCGTGCGGAGATACTCGTGCCCTCAAACTACCGAGAAAACTACAAATGCTTAAAATGATCGGTCGGGTCGTTACAATATACATGGTTGGCTGTGATGACCCAAATCGATGGCCCGCGATGGGTGCCCGAGTCCTACCTATCTAACACCCTCAAGCATGCGTCTAAGATATAAACATGAATAACATACATGAGGAAAACCTATCCAAAAGACATATGTATATATACTGCGGAATATGGTGGGTCGAGCTGACAAGGCTGCTATAGACATAATATACCCAAAACTGGAAGCTGGCAAGGCTGCATACTATTCAACTATACATAACTATCTACAGACCTCTATAAGAATATACAACTGTACAAGGATGCAATTGGGCCCCGTCATACCCATATATGCATACAAACATATCGTACCAAGGTCAAAAGCTGCTTCGGATCAAATGGAGCACACCAACTCTCATTGATCAAGGATCCTGAGGAGGGAGACTATCAGCTCGTCTACCTGCAACTGCGGGCATGAAACGCAGGCACCAGGAAATACGGCGTGAATACGAATAATTTACTGAGTATGTAAGGCATGAAAATTAGTACATAAAAGGCATAGATCAAACATGGAATAAAGAATTATGCATGTAAGTCCAAATAACTTTATAAATCCTTAAACATTTATAATTTCATGCACGTGCGTATAAATGTCGTGTCATGCATTGGTATAAGTTTACACAACATCATCAGGCCTCTGAGGGCATTCCATCATATCATCTCGGCCATTGTGAGCAAAATCATCAACATATACCAGCTGACAGGTAGTGGTGCGTATATAATGTCGTAACCTTTTTTCATATCTCATATACATATAACATACATATATACGCGTATATAACATTGTCTGGCCATGGGTCAATTTAAATGAATGCAATGCATGAGAATTACATCAATAAAATTTCTCAGAATGTCATAAGACCATTATGCCTCTGATTAGTATCATGAAATAAACTTTATCAACTTACATATTTTCTAAGACCCATGAACCGACAATAGATTAATAAGACATATAGGAAATCGAGAATATAAGCATCTCTAGCATTTATATGAATAGAGTCATTTATGGAAGTTGTGCATTTGCTCGTTTCGTTTGTGTCGTATAGATCATGTCAAAAGGAAAGATGGGATATCCTTAACATACCCGAGTCGATTTTCTTGAAAATCCCTCTAACACACGCTAATTGCGACAAAACACGTGACGACAAGATCGGAGTCGGAAAAAATCCGTATGAAATGCTCGAATCAATAACGTTGCTACGCAAAGATAATCTTGGCTAAAACTCTTTCTTCAATAACGTTGCTATGTTCCTTGGCTGAAACTCTCTTAAGAGATTGGAAAGTGATTTTAATTGTAACGTTGCTAGTCTTTCCTGAAACTTTCTTAAGATATTAGAAAGTTATTTGAATTGGGAATGTTATCCTTAACTCTTAGGTAGGCCCCACATTTCAAGCTTGGTGTCACATTTCTTTCCTACAGTGTGACACCTTTCAACCTTTATTATTAGTCATTAAATGGGGACGCCCATACAGCCAGCGGGGAGGATGGCACTACTGGCAAAGACCGTCTGGTTGCCACGTTGGGGGGGCTTAAATCTTATCCAACTCTGTAGTTAATTACTCAACAATTCCTTAATTAACTAGGCAATCTCCCATTACCCAATAATTAATCAATTACCCACATAATTAAGAATTATCTTAAATTACGTAAATACTACTCACTTTTAACATACCTTATACACCTTACTGTCATGGTCATGTAGTACCTTGTATGGCATTAGTCCATAAATACTGGGTATTGAAGCTCGGACCGTATTTTATCTAAATTGACAACCTTCAATGAAACTTATTTTCTTTGATTCGTTTACCCTTTATCCTTCACGGCACTTAATTATCGCTTGTTACAAAATGGCATAAACGCGTGTAACCTCAAGATAATCTCATTCCCGAGTCTACGTCGATTAACTAAAGACGAAACTTTAACGTACAAAAATACGAGATGTAACATTGGCCAGCTGGACTAGTTGTATGCAAAGGATCCTAAGTGTGTGAGGAGGTGTAGAGGGAGATGAATATTTTAGTATGGACACTTTGATTTCCTCTTGTTCATATTGCCAATTTCCAGTTTCATCTTTTAAGAAGAGGATTATGTTTATCCTTCTCCTATTAAGAGTAGAGATGTGGAAGAACATAGTGTTAGCATCACCATCACTAAGCCAGTTGACTATGGATTTCAACTTCCAAAATTCTTCCTCATTCCTGAGGATGGAGTCAAGCTCCTCAATCAGGCTGATTTCCATCTTTAAGAGGAAATCACTAAACTTGTAGTTATGGTCTTGAAGAGATGAGTTTGTTGAATTAGTTGAGAAATTCGAAGAAAGGCTTCAAAGATGATATTGGGGAACGATAGATGGCTATCCCACATGGATTCAAACCTAAAGGGTCTATTGGTAGAATAGACGGGTATACCCTTCAACCTTATGAGCAAAGGGCAGTGATTAGAGTGAGCCCTAAAAAGGTGGGATACACCGGCCCCAGGGTAATCAGAGACCCAATAGTCATTAGAAAAATATCTATGAATTCTCTCCAGGATTAGCTACTCCTATTTTTATATTTTTTATCGGTACATATCTATTTACTACCTTTGTATCCTATGCCCACATGTTTGTATTCATTGAGGCAATTCTAGAAGAGGTTACTTCTATTAGGGTTGATGGTGTTACCCCCAAACTTATCCCTAGCTTTCAAGACTTCATTAAAGTCACCTCCTACAAACCAATTCCCATAGTAGTTCCTAGAGATATCAACTAATTTCTCCCACCATAATCTTCTTTCAGATAACAAATGGCTAGCATATATTGGAGAAAACATCAGTGGCTATGACAAGGTAATACCTTAACTATGTCATGAATACCTTGGGGAGTGGTGGATACCTCATCTACCTACACATATTTTTCCTTCCACATCTTGACTATCCCTTCAGAGGGACCCGTTGCTGGGAATTGTATTAGCATGTCGAATTGGAGTTCTTGAGTCAACTTCTTATGATCAGCCACCCTGAAACTGGTTTGTGCAACTGAACCATAGCTGGGGAATATCTTCTAAACTCTGCATTGTTCCCTCCCCTAACATTCCATATAATTTAATTCATTAGGGGGTGGGTTTTGTTGGGGATTCCATCCTTTGTGCCTTCTTTGTCCCCTAAGGAAGCATCAAATTTTCTTCTACCTTTCATTTCATGCTCAGCACAGGGATCAGTGTTAACAATGGCTAGATCACACCCTTACTCTAGTGAGATCCCTGTCTCATTCCACACTTGGTTAAGGAGTGGGGTATAGTAGGACTAGAATCAAGTTGCTCTCCATACTAAACTGTATCACCCTAACATAGTCCAATAGGAGTGAGTCCAGTCCAGTGGTCCATATCCTTTCCCTTCCATTTCCTTGGTTGTTTTCCCCTTTAGAAGGTCCAACGCTATAGTGACTTCTTTTGTTATGTTCCCTTGTGGTGGGGTTTGACCCTTCCCTACTGCAATTCAAGACAATGGGAACTTTTTGGGATGGCGGTTCGGTAACCACTAGCTGGGGAGTTGCCACTGCGTCCTCCATTTCTGGGTCATCGGAGAAAGGGATCGATTGCAAAGCTTGAAATATCAAGTAGTTGATCATTTGTGGTTCCAAGATGGGATGCATTTTGTCGCTGAGGATCATTGACTGCCAATGATTTGGGCCAAAGGTTTCCAATGTCTTGTTCAAGGCTTCCACTGTCACCCTTGCCAAATACATTGGGTTTGGAATGATTAGGGTACCTAGTTGGTTCCCTAATGTGAAGGTGTAGTCTAGCCCTTGCCCTTTTAGCTTCAAATTCCAGCCAAGATGTCGGTGCGTGGTCCGTTGGTAGTGGAGTGGAGGTCACAAGGATGGGTGATTGTTGAGGTTTTCCGTTTTTGGGGTTTTTAGATTTTCCTATTTTGGAAAAAGTGGAGATTAGGTTGGACGGTTGGTGCATAATAAGATATTTGTAATTTCTTATCAAATCATACCCGGTAATTTGAACTTTGGTATTTGTGTCTAATATCGGGAATTTTGAATTAATTGGGAATGTGCTTGAGTGGACGAAAGTTGTCATGTCACCTGAGTTTGGATGATTTCTCAGGTGATGCAACTTGAGTAACCATCGATTGTGGTGAGGTTATTTCTACAGTCTACTCTATTAGGGGTCGAGTAGGTACTGGGGTAGGAAGTATCATTCGGGGTAAGGTATTTCGATTTGGGATGGTCCCCGATAGTGGACTTTATGGGAAGATGGTGGCCCATCCCACTTTTGCTTGTTAGGCCAATTCCTGATGTTTGTTTTGTGATGGGGGTTGCACTGTTAACAACTTGGGATTGGATAGGACCGATAATTGTATTCGTACTTGCCTCGTTTGGCCCCGATACCACTTTCCTATTTGCATTGAACTTGGGCTGAATCTGTATGGTTGGGCTTTTGGAGTAGGGATTGGGTTTTTGTTTGTTCGTCATGTTTGTAGGCCGTTTAAGATTAGTGGCCTGATTAGTATTAAATTTAGTATTGTTTTTAAATATTTTGTTTCCAGGAACTTACGAGAATTTGCATCAATATTTTTACCTGGATTTTTTGTGTGGTTTGCTCAGCCTGTTTTGCGATTTCTGATTCATTGCTCTAGATCTGTGTGGTCTTTTGATTTGGTTTTCTTCTTCTTGGAAGGCTACCGTTCTTCATTCGTCCTTGTCTTCTTTGTGATTATGTGCTTCAAAGCATTCTGAGGCTTCTTGTGATGGCGTTGATCTTTCTTGCTTGTGGGTACACGATTTTAAGGTGTGGCCAATTCTGCCACAACCTTTACATAAAGTTCCTTCTCCTTCATAGATCACTACATGTTTGTGATATCCAATAATGATTGACGTTTTCATCGGAGTCTCTAGTGGCATTTGGATGCATATGTGTGCATACCTCCCCCTAGGGTGGAGGATGTGCACGTGTCTACTTTGAGTAATTTTCCAAGTTTCCTTCGTACCTTTTTCAGGATTTCTTTATCATATAACTCTATTGGCAATTACGGTGGGCGAATCCAAATTGTAGTGGAAGATAGGGTAGCTTCTTGTGGAATGAATTTTGGTTCCCATTTACGAGCTGAGAGAAAATTACCATATATGAACCAATGACCTAGGTGTAATGCCTTAACCATAATTTCTTGCGAACTGAACTTGACTATGAAGAAGTCTCATCCTATAAAAATCAAGATTAATTGTTCAGATGGTTTCCAAAAGTCAACTAGTTTAGATCGGAGGATATGGTAAGGCATTCTTCGACCAAAGATTTTTATAATGACGGAGAATTGCAAGGGATGGTACATGCGTTTGTCTCCCTCCTGGGATAAGGCTATTGGGCCATCATTTTCTTTGCCTCTATCATCCATAATGTTTGGAGGGAGTTCCTCTTCATAGTATTCAGATTGATTTGTTGCTTGTTTGTCTAGCAGTATTTCTTAGTAGGAGTACAATGTGGTATCTTCCATTTCCATTAGATTAATTTTTTTCCGGTGGTTTCATCGGGGTAATTGGTGGTTTGGTGGTTGTGTCCATACTAGTTATTCTAGAGGGTAGAGGGATGTGGGAGATTATATCTCTAAAAGTCTTAACAATACAAGAATACATGTAAATTTACATATTTAACTTGCATTGCTTCAATGAATTATAGCCGTGACTCAGTGATCATCAAATTTGAATTTTCTATATTACAATTCGATTAATGATATTTTGGCTATCGAATCATCGATATGAGCGATAAGAGGGGTTGCTCAGATGGTCAGCACCCCATCTACAACCACAAGGTCGTAAAAAAAATAAAAAGCATCGATGTGAACAACTCTATCCAGGTAATTGTATCCCAAACATTTTTGTTAATTTTGGTGTGTTAAGATGGAGCATGACCGGACGGAGTATTTCTTATGTCAATTAGGACCACGAATTCTACGAGTAAACTATGTGTACGATTCCACCAACCTGGTTGTTTATCCCTTTTTTTTTTCCATCAAAATATTTAATAATTAAAATTTTCTGGTATCCCTTCATTATTTGCAGGTTCAGAACGTGAAAATCAGTACTACCAGTACTTATATCGTGTTTGGTAGTTGTCTTAAATATTATATTCAGAAAGCAGGAAAAGGGAATCTAGGTTATGATACCATAGAAGTAGTAGTACGAGGAACCATGTGCTTGGAGTTTTGATCATGTTAAGGCGAAGGACAAATGGTTTGTTAATATTTTTATATTCTATTTTTGGGAACGTACGATAAGGAATTATATACATTATTGCTAATTTCTCAAAAAATACTACCTATTGTCCTTAATTTTTTTCTTTTTCGGTTATAACTTGTAAGAGATTTTTCCTTTTTTTTTCCTTTTTCATCTCAATGGTAAGTAACAGTGCATGAAGTCTTTTCTGGTACATTTCCTTCTTACGATCAAACTATTTATATTAAAAAGGAGCTTTCATTACAAGAATTAAAAATTGAATATGAAGACTGAAATTATCTACCACTCCAATATTATAAATAAATAAATAAGTGGTTTTTACTTACTTTTGTATTTTGTGCGTAGCAACTAGCAAAGAATCTTAGCAAAATGGTACAAAGTTGATACCACGCACCATACGCGTATACGACTTGTAATAATCTTTCTTTTTCTTCAGAAAGGAATCACTAAATAGTTTATAGTATAATTATTAACCTTAATCTAACTACTTAGTAGTTGAGTGTGACTTATGAGTTTTTAATATTATATACTCCCTCGGTTCATCTTATTGAACCCATTTGACTGGGCACGGAATTTAAGAAATAGAGAAGATTTTTGAACTTGTGGTGTAAAATGAGGCACATATACTTTTTGTGGTTAAAATTTTTTGCATAAAGGTAAATTATTTCCAAATATTGAAAGAAATCATTCTTTTTTTTACGAAATAAAAAGAAAATAGGTTCACATAAATTGAAACGCATAGAGTAACTTTTTATATCATCAGGTCAAATTAATTTATAGTTAAATGTGTACACCAAATTTGATTTGGTAACATAATAGATACAGTAAAATACATACAATAATCGACTGATCAGTGCATTCTGTTAATATAAAACTCCCTCCGGTCCCTTTTAAATACTTTTTTTGCCTTTTATTTGTGGTACATAATATTTGATTTTTTCGAATGTGTGAACGAATTAACTTTTTTTTCTAAAGTTGCCCGTATTTTTAACAGACAAACTAAGGTTAATATGGTCAATTTTACTATTAATTAATGTTAAAAGGTGAATTTCTTAATGTGATGACCCAAAAGGTCATCTTACGTAATTTAAGTTATATCTGTGTTCTGAGGCTCCGAGAGCCTCCGTTAGTCTCACCTCGATATGCGTGCGCAGCCCGGGCGTGTAGCCGAGAAGCTATTATGTGAAAATTTGATAAAAATGAGTTTTGATAACTAATAAATGAATATAGTTGACTTTGGTCAACATTTCTGGTAAACGGACCCGGACCCGTGATTCGACGGTCCCGGAGGGTCCGTAGAAAAATATGAGACTTGGGCATATGCTCGGAATCGAATTCCGAGGTCCCAAGCCCGAGAAATAAATTTTTAAAAGAAATCATTTTCTGAAAATAATAAAGGATTTTAAAAATGAATAATTATGTGAAAACCGTGTTACCGGGTCCGTATTATGGTTCCGGAGCTCGGAACAGGTTTATTATATATTATTTGTCCTATCTGTGGAACTTGGTGTGAAACGGGCGTGAATTGAGTAGTTTCGATCAAAAATGAGACTTTGAGGTTTTAAAGAATTTGAAATGTGGCTTAGAAAGTGGTGTTATGTTTCCGAGGTCCGAATGAGATTCCGAGACCATGAATAGTTCCGTGGTGTCATTTATAACTTGTCTGTAAAGTTTGAAGTCGTTCCGAGCAGTTTAGGCCGGTTCGACGTATTGAAGTGAATTCTAGAATTTTAAAGTTCTTAAGATTGATTAAATAAGTTTCGGGGTTTGATTTCGAGTTCCGCTGTTGTTTTTCGTGTTCCGAAAGTTCGAGCGAGTCCGCTTAGTGATTTAGGACTTGTTGGTATATTTGGACGGGGGCTCGGGTGGGCCCAGGTGCCTCCCGGACCCCGCGCGAGGCCAAAAACCAGAAGAAACCACTGCTAGTGCACAGCAGCTGGTGTGACCGCAGGTGCGGTTTCCCGGCCGCAGGTGCGGGACCGCCCCTGCGGTCCCAATCTCGCAGGTGCGATCCCCAGCCCTTTTCCCAAAGTCTGCAGGCGCGAGCCTCAGGCCGCAGGCGCGTGACCGCAGGTGCGGTCCAGGCCATCGCAGGTGCGAGTTTTCCCGCAGGAGCGACCAAAATCCCGCAGGAGCGAGCCCTTTTCCGCAGGTGCGGCCCCTTCTGGACTGACCCAAGTCCGCAGGTGCGATCATTTTTCCGCACCTGCGATACCGCAGGTGCGAGCCTCCTTCCGCAGGTGCGAAAATTGCCCAGTTAATTCTTAACTCTTAAGTCCAAAACAGTGTTATTCCAGGACTTTTATAAAAATACACGAACTCCTCCTTCTCCAAACCCCTTATGCATCCATTGAAGCTTCCTTTCACCAATACTTAATGGGTTAGTGAATCTTAACTTGTTTTCTTCATTTTTCATTAATCTTTGTTGAATTCCTAAGCCTAAAACATGCAATTTAAGGTAGAAATTGGGGTAAATGAATAGTGTTAGGTTTTTGGAATTTTTGGGTGATTCAACCCCAATTTGGGGTCGAATCTTAAAACAAATTGTATATTCTTAATCGTGGGGATATGGGTGAT
>ML295960.1:0-23172 GCA_005239495.1 Nicotiana undulata | reverse complement strand
ATTTGATCGCCCCTGCGGAAAAACACGCGTCTGCGAGGGCCTGGACCGCGCCTGCGGGATGAGGTGCCTGCGGACTTTGGGCAAAAGGCTGGGGGTCGCTCCTGCGAGGCTGGGACCGCAGGGGCGGTCCCGCACCTGCGGCTCGGCAACCGCACCTGTGGTCACACCAGCTGATGTGCACCAGCAGTGGCTTTTGCTGGTTTTTTGCCTTGCACGGGGTCCGGGAGGCACCTGGGCCCACCCGAGCCCCCGTCCAAATATACCAACAAGTCCTAAATCACTAAGTGGAAATGCTCGAACTTTCGGAACACGAAAAACAACAGCGGAACTCGAAATCAAACCCCAAAACTTATTTAATCTAATCTTAAGAACTTAAAATTCTAGAATTCATTTCAAATCATCGAACCGGCCTAACCTGCTCGGAATGACTTCAAACTTTGCAGATAAGTTATACATGACACCACGGTACTATTCCCGATCTCGAAATCTCATTCGGACCTCGGGAACGTAACATCACTTTCCAAGTCGCATTTCAAATTCTTTAAAACTTCGAAACCTCATTCTGATCCGAAACCACTCAATTCATGCCCGTTTTTTACCAAATTTTACAAATAAGACAAGTAATATATAATAAACCTGTTCCGGGATCCAGAACCATAATACGGGCCCGGTAACATGGTTTTCACATAATTATTCACTTTCATATTCCTTTATGATTTTCAGAAAACAATTTCTTTTAAAAATTCATTTCTCGGGCTTGGGACCTCGGAATTCGATTCCGAGCATATGTCCAAGTCCCATATTTTCCTACGGACCCTCCGGAACCGTCGAATCACGGGTCCAGGTCTGTTTACCAAAAATGTTGACCAAAGTCAACTATATTCATTTATTAATTATCAAAACTCATTTTCATCAAATTTTCACATAATAGCTTCCCGGCTACACGCCCGGGCTGCGCACGCATAACGAGGTGAGACTAACGGAGGCTCTCAGAGCCTCGAAACACAGATACATCTAAAATTACATAAGATGACCCATTTTGGGTCATCACAGGTTCACCAAGCTATTTCCTACTACTTTTACTGGTGCACCATCAGAGGATCCCCAGGATTACTTAGACAGTTGCTATGAGGTTCTTCGGAACATGGGGATCGTGGAGACCAATGGGGTCGATTTTGCTACTTTCCGTCTTTCTGGTTCCGCCAAGACTTGGTGGAGGGATTATTGCTTGACCAGAAAAGCTAGATCTTCGTCTTTGTCTTGGGATTAGTTCTCCGAGTTGTTCTTGGAGAAATTTCTACCAGTTACCCAGAGAGAGGATCTTCGGAGGCAGTTTGAGCGTCTCCAGCAGGGCTCTATGACAGTTACCCAGTATGAGACCCGATTTATCACTTTGGCCTGACATGCTATCATGATACTCCCCACACATCGAGAGAGAGTGAGGAGGTTATTAAGGGGCTATCTCAGCCTATTAGACTCCAGATGGCCAGAGAGACAGGTACTAATATTTCATTCCAAGAGGCGGCCAATGTGGCCAGGCATATTGAGATGGTCTTATCACAGGGCAGTGGTCAGGGGTCTGACAAGAGGCCTCATCATTTTGGCCGATTCAGTGGTGCCTCATCTGGAGGTAGAGATTCTTTTGGCAGAGGTCATCCTCTTGGACCATTCCAGTCAGCTCTGTGGGTATTCTGGTCGACATGGATAGTTTCAGGGCCGTCAGCCTCAGCAGCCGAGGTCTTGCTTCACTTGTGGTGTGCCAAGGCACATTTCCAGGTTTTCCCCCCGAGCTTCTGGTGGATCTCAGTATCAGGGTTCCCGTGCTACGATTTCCATATCAGGTGCACCCCTGCCCCCTCAGTCAGCTAGGGGTGGAGGTCGAGGTGCCAGAGGTGGAGGCCACACAGTTAGAGGTGGAGGACATGCTATGAGGAGTAGAGGTCAGTCCGCAGTAGGTCGACCCAGGGATGTTCAGATCGGTGGGGCTCAACCCCGATGTTATGCTATTCCTGCCAGGCCTGAGGCTGAGGCCTCTGATGTAGTCATTACAGGTATGGTTTCAGTTTGCAGCAGAGATGCTTCGGTTTTATTTGATCCGGGGTCTACATTCTCCTATGTGTCTTCATATTTTTCTCCTTATCTGATTATGCCCCGTGATTCCCCAAGTACTCATGTATATGTATCTACTCCGGTGGGTGATTATACTGAGGTAGATCGAGTCTACCGTTCATGCTTAGTGGTTATTGGTGGTCTGGAGACTCATGTAGATCTCTTGCTTCTTGATATGGTTGATTTCGATGTCATCTTGGGGATGGATTGGTTATCTTCCGACCATGCTATTCTGGACTGTCATGCCAAGACTATGACCTTGGCCTTACCGGGAGCACCCCGTTTGGAGTGGAGGGGCACTCCTAGTCATTCTTCCGGCAAAGTTATCTCATATATGAAGGCTCGGCGCATGGTCGAGAAGGGTTGTTTGGCCTATTTGGCCTATGTTCGTGATTCTAGTGCCGAGGTTCCTCCTATGGAGTCTGTGACCATTGTTCGTGAGTTTCCAGAGGTATTCCCTGCTGACCTGCCGGGTATGCCACCCTACAGGGATATTGACTTTTGCATTGATTTGGCTCCGGGCACTCAGCCTATTTCTACCCCGCCATATCATATGGCCCCGCCAGAGCTAAAGGAGTTGAAGGATCAGTTACAGGATTTGCTATCCAAAGGATTTATTAGGCCTAGTGTTTCTCCTTGGGGTGCGCCAGTGTTGTTTGTTAAGAAGAAAGATGGCACAATGAGAATGTGCATTGATTACCGGCAATTGAACAAGGTTACTATCAAGAATAAGTATCCTTTGCCGAGGATTGATGATTTATTCGACCAGCTTCAGGGTGCCACAGTATTTTCCAAGATTGATTTGAGATCTTGCTACAATCAGTTGAGGATTAGGGCATCTGATGTCCCTAAGACAGCTTTCCGCACTCGGTACGGGCATTATGAGTTCTTGGTGATGTCATTTGGGTTGACAAATTCCCTCGCTGCTTTTATGGAGTTGATGAACCGAGTGTTCAGGACCTATTTGGATTCGTTTGTTATAGTCTTCATTGATGATATTTTGATTTACTCCCGCAGCCGAGAGGAACATGAGCAGCACCTTCGAGTCGTCCTCCAGACTCTGAAGGACAGTCAGTTGTATGCCAAATTTTCGAAGTGTGAGTTCTGGTTAAGTTTGGTTGCATTTCTGGGTCATGTGGTTTCGGCAGAGGGTATTCAGGTGGATCCCAAGAAGATTTCAGCAGTCAGAGATTGGCCTAGACCCACCTCAGCTATAGAGATTCAGAGTTTCATGGGCTTAGCAGGTTATTATCGTCGATTTGTGGAGGGCTTTTCATCTATTGCTGCCCCGATGACCAGGTTGACTCAGAAGGGTGCCCAGTTCAGGTGGTCTGATGAGTGTGAGGCGAGCTTTCAGAAGCTCAAGACAGCCTTGACCACGACACCTGTGTTAGTTTTACCCACAAGTTCATGGCCATATACCGTGTATTGTGATGCTTCATGGGTTGGACTGGGTGCAGTGTTGATGCAGGATGGCAAGGTTATAGCTTATGCTTCACGTCAGTTGAAGTTTCATGAGAAGAAATATCAAGTTCATGATTTAGAGTTAGCAGCCACTGTTCATGCATTGAAGATTTGGAGGCATTATCTGTACGGGGTGTCATGTGAGGTGTTCACAGATCATAAGAGTTTGAAATATCTGTTCAAGCAGAAAGAGTTGAATATGAGGCAGAGAAGATGGTTATAGTTGTTGAAGGACTACGACATTACCATCATATATCATCCGGGGAAGGCCAATGTGGTGGTCGATACTTTGAGCCGGAAGTCAGTCATCATGGGTAGTCTTGCTTATATACCGGTCGGGGAGCGACCGCTTGGTTTAGATGTCCAGGCCTTAGCCAATCGATTCATGAGATTGGATGTTTCATAGACTGGCAGTGTTTTGGCGTATACCGTGGCTCGTTCTTCATTGTTTGATCGTATTCAAGACCGGCAGTATGATGATCGTCATTTATGTGTTCTTAGAGACACGGTCCGGCACGGAGGTGCCAAGTAGGTTACAGATGATGATAATGGAGTCTTGAGGATGCAGGGACGTATTTGTGTGCCAGATGTTGATGGTATTCGTGAGTTGATATTTCAGGAGGCCCATAGTTCCTGGTATTCCATTCATCCGCGCGCCGCAAAGATGTACCAGGATTTGCGGCAGCATTATTGGTGGCGGAGGATGAAGAAAGACATTGTGGCATATGTAGCTCGGTGCTTGAACTGTCAGCAGGTTAAGTACGAGCACCAGAGACCCGGTGGTTTGATGCAGGAGATTGAGCTTCTCGAGTGGAAGTGGGAGCGTGTTACCATGGATTTCGTAGTTGGGCTTCCACGGACTCAAAGGATGTTTGATGCGGTGTGGGTCATTGTGGATAGGCTAACCAAGTCTACTTCACTCCTGTATCGGTTTCGTATTCTTCGGATAAGTTGGCAAAAATCTACATCAGGGAGATTGTTAGCTTGCATGGTGTGCCCATGTCTATTATTTCTGATCGAGGTACTCAGTTTACCTCCCATTTCTGGAGAGTATTTCAGCGTGAGTTGGGCACACGGGTTGAGTTAAGCACAACAATTCATCCTCAGACGGACGGGCAGTCCGAGCGTACTATTCAGATCTTGGAGGATATGTTGCGGGCATGTGTCATTGACTTTGGAGGTTCATGGGACCATTTCTTTCCTTTAGCTGAGTTTGCCTACAACAACAGCTACCAGTCGAGCATTCAGATGGCTCCTTATGAGGCAGTGTCAGTCGCCAGTTGGGTGGTTCGAGCCGGGAGAGGCTAGATTGTTGGGTTTAGAGTTAGTCCAGGATGCCTTGGATAAGGTGAAGATCATTCAGGACATGGGGTTGGTTGTACTGATGCTACACCTGCACTTCTTTATGTTGTGCAAATTTTGATATCGTACCCAGTGGACACTGATCGGGGAGGCTTCCTTCAGTCCACCAGGCGACACTGAGGTAGTCCTGCAGGCGTCCGCAGGCCTTAGCGTCACCTACTATCTCTCTTCTTCCCTGTCTTTATGTACTTCCGAGACAGTAGCACTTTGATTATTCAGACCGTTGTTTTTAGTATTCTGAGATAGTCCGTGAAATTGTGGTACCGCTTTCTGGGAGTTATATTATGGATTTTTGATAATTATGCACTTAAGTTGATATATTTCATTCCTTCCGCACTTTATCTCTACTTGTTATTGTGTTTCACTTCTAAATGCTCACGTAATACAGGAACTAAGTTGTAATAACTGGTAACGTTGGCTTGTCTAGTGGGTTCAATGTTAGACGCCATCACGGTCCCGACGGTGGGATTTCGGGTCGTGACATATTTATAGCCAAATTTGGGCTGAAATCTAAAGAGGTGCAACTCTTCAGAATGATTATTTTTGCAAAACGGCCATAGAATAAATGCGATAACATAAATGGATATTTACTCAATAATAAAGAGGGAAAATTGAGGGTAGTTAATTTTCTGTTACAAAAACAGAAAGCTTAAAATTGGATAACTGAATTGGATTTAATATTAATATTTATTTTAATATTAATATTTTGTTAATAAAACAAATATTTAATGAAATTTCTGTTAATAATTACTATTAACAAATAATTTTGGTCCAAAAATTAATCAATCAATCGATCATTTGACCAAATCCAAATCCAAATTCGAAGCCGAAGCCGAAGCTGAGCCGAGCCAAGCCAAGCTGAGCCGAGCGAGCGAGCGACGACGACGACACGAGGCTTGCCTTCTTCTCAACTCTTTATGAGCTAGAAGAAGAGCAATTGCTTATATGCCCATCGAAACCTTTTCCTCTTCCCATATGGGACAATCAAGGAGGGAAACTCAAATATTACTCAAATATTTCATTTTTTCCTCCATTTCCCATTCACTCTATTTTAATCATTAATAGATTAAAACCCCCAATAATCCCCCACATGAATGGGGAACGGTTATATCACGAAAGTATGCATGAAAAACTGTGTGATTTGCAAGCAAGGATTAATTGCATCTGGATAAGTAGGTTTCCCTTTGAACTTTCTGTAGTGAACTTATGCCAGATATACTCGATCAATTGGTAGATTTGATATCTTTAAACCGTCGAACTTTGGTGTATACCTAGACAACCACAAGTCACACAACCAATCCTTAACCGTCTTTGGTTCTCATTGTTGTGTTCGTTTCAGCCATGAACACCGCCTAGTTTCATAAGTGCATAGAGAACTGGCCTTGCAAAATTCTCCTTGAAGCGGCTAACACTTCACACTTACATAGGTGATTCCTAAACGTGTCATCCCGTAGATGCACTATTTGATATACCCCGTATCAAATTTAGAAATCATTAAGATGTCTTAATGTTTTATCCTTGGTACTGAACATTGTCTCATCACGTNACTTGTTCTCGGCCATAGTCCCATTCCCCTTGATGCTTGTTCTCGGCCATAGTCCCATTCCCCTTGATGATTTCTCAACTACCTCTCTAGTTAGGCCTTTTGTAAGTGGATCTGACACATTATCACTTGACTTTACACAATCAATCGTGATAATTCCTCTAGAGAGTAACTGCCTAACGATTTTATGTCTTCGTCGTATATGACGAGATTTACCGTTATACATAACGCTCTCATCCCTTCCAATTTCCGCTTGACTATCTTAATGTATGCATATTGGTGCCAACGGTTTGGGCCAAAATGGAATATCTTCCAAGAAATTCTGGAGCCATTCAGCTTCTTCACCGGCTTTATCCAAGACTATGAACTCAGCCTCCAGTGTAGAGCGGGCAATACAAGTTTGTTTGGACGACTTCCAAGATACTGCTCCTCCACCAATAGTGAATACATATCCACTTGTGGACTTGGAATCAGTTGATCGGTTGATCCAATTTGCATCCCAGTACCCCTCAATGACCGCAGGATATTTACTGTAGTGCAAAGCAAAGTCCTGGGTATGTACTAAATACCCCAAAACTAATTTCATGGCCATCCAATGAGATTGACCTGGATTGCTCGTATATCGACTCAATTAATCATAACACAAGCTATATCTGGTCGTGTACAATTCATGATGTACATTAAGCAACCCAACACACGAGCATAATCCAATTGTGATATGCTTTGGCCTTTGTTCTTTGCTAATGCAAGATTCACGTCAATTGGAGTCTTTGCAACTTTAAAGCCCAAGTGCTTGAATTTTTCAAATACTGTATTAATATAATGAGATTGTGACAATTCTATACCTTGAGAAGTCTTAGGTGTCACGACCCGAATTACCCTCCGAACGGTCTCGTGACGGCACCTAGTCTCTATGACTAGGTAAGCCTAAAACATGCAGGGAAATAAAAGCAATATAATAATTGAAATAGAAAAGGAGAAGAAAAACACTTAATTCAGCCACTCGGGATATACAATTCTACTACCCAAAACCCAGAATGTCACGATAGTCACAAGATCTGTACTAAATGTATCTCTATACAAAGGAGTAGCAGAAATACATAAGTCGTCTATGCCTATGCTAGAGTAGAAGGGGACTCGTGGGATTCTGCGGACGCGGCAGAATTACCTCGCGGTCTCCTGGCAACTACTGGTGATACTCCTAACCACGATACTGGGTGTTGGTACCTGGATCTGCGCATGGAAAACATACGCAGGAAAGGGCATTAGTACTCCACAATTGGTACCCAGTAAGTGCCAAGCCTAACCCCAGTCAAGTAGTGACGAGTTCAGGTTAAGGCTCTACTGGATTTTTGTAGTAAAACAATTTAAAAGTTTGAACAGAGAAATATAGCAAACTAAGGCAAAAGCAGTAGAAACGGTAAGCTGAAAGAAATAGTAAAAAGGGAGCCATCGGCTCAGCACAACATATCTCACAGTAGCAAATATGCAATGCAGTACAGGGGAAAGCTCCCGGAATATGGTCTGTAGTCCCAATTTAAATATGCAATGCAGTATAGGGGGAAAGCTCTCGGAATCTCGTCAGTAGTCCCAATTTAAATATGCGATGCAGTACGGGGGGAAAGCTCTCGGAATCTCGTCTGTAGTCCCAATTTAAATATGCAATGAGAATGAATGCTGGATTTAGTTTATCTAACAATCCAGGGAAAAATAGCAGGCAATAATACGGATAAAACTACCTAAACATGGTGCACATAGTGACAATTAAGGGAAACTCAAGTAAACAGGTAGACATGCTCCTCCCTAAGCTAAACTACTCAGTTAGTGCAATGGCTCGTATATGTACTCGTCACCTCACGTATACGGTGCCCAAGCAACAAAAACAGTATCAAAACAACCTAAGGGGAAGTTACCAACACAGAGTTAGGCAAGCCACTTACCTCGATTGTGCTAATCACTCACAAACTCACTCGAACAAGAATCATCAAAATCCGACATCTAAATCTCCCTAAATCCTCATATTTCTACTTGGGGAACCTTCATCCCATTTTCATGATTTATCACCAAAATTCAATGATTAGATTGAAGAAATGGCTAGAGTTTAATGATATACAAGTGAATTAAGGTTAGAAAATGTTACCTATGAATCTCCTCTTCGAAACCCACTAAAAATCGCCAAACCCCGAGCTCTAAATCATTTTAGGAGATATGAATTTAGAACCCTCAAATTTTTGTATAAACAACCCAGGGATTCCGCACCTGCGACTCTTGGACCACACCTGCGGTGCCGCACCTGCGGAAAATCCATCGCACGTGCGAAAACTCACTTAACATGGCTGGGGGCGCACCTGCGGTCAATTGGCCGCATCTGCGATCCCGCACCTGTGGAACCCAGACCGCACATGCGACCACTGGCAGCCCTTGCCCAAATTCCTCACCTGCGAGCCCAACTCCGCACCTGCGTGTCCGCACCTGCGGTTCCCCATCCTTAGGTGCGAAACACCAGAACCAGCAATGGTTCAGCAGTGTTCCAAGTTCCAAAATCACCCGTCGAGCATCCGAAACATCCCCGAGACCCCCGGGACCTCAACCAAACTTACCAACCAGTTCTAATACTTCATTCAAACTTAGTCGAGCCTTCAAAACATATATCATAACATCAAAATCATCAATTATGCATGGATTCAAGCCTAAGAACTTATGAAATTTCCAAAATTCACATCCGATGCCGAAACACATCAAAACTCATCCGAATGACCTCTAATTTTACACACAGGTCATAAATGACACTACAGACCTGCTGTCACTTCCGGAATTCCATTTCGAGCCCGATATCAAAATTTCACCTATCGGCCAAAATCGCTGAAATTCTAACTTTTGCCAATTCAAGCCTAAATCTACTACAGACTTCGAAAACACATTACAAACACGCTCCTAACCCCGAAATTACCCAATGGAGCTAACGGAGTTGACGGAATTCCATGCCGGATCCGTCTTCATACAGTTCTAACTACGGCCTGATTTCTAAAGCTAAACTTTTCACATTTGTGGACTATGTGTCCAAAATCCCTCCGAATTTCACCTCTCAACATTCCGGCAAGTCCCAAAAGCATAAATAGACATGGGGAAAATAGTTATTAGGGGATCGGGGTTCTAACTCTCAAAATGAACAACCGGGTCGTTACAATGTTCCCCTCTTAAGAAAATCGTTCGTCCTCGAACGAGTATAGAGAGATACCTGAAGCTGTGAAAAGATGAGGGTACTGCCTGTGCATATATCCTGCTCGGTCTCCCAGGTCGCCTCCTTGACCGGATGACCCCTCCACTGGACCTTCACTGATGCGATATCCTTTTACCTGAGCTTTCTTACCTGTCTATCCAATATACCTACAGGCTCCTCAACATATTATAGGTCCTTGTCCAACTGGACTGAACTGAAATCCAAAACATGAGTCGGGTCACCGGGGTACTTCCGGAGCATAGAGACGTGGAATACCGGATGAACACCTGCTAGGCTGGGAGGCAAGGCCAACTCATAAGCAACCTCCCCAACCTGCTGCAATACCTCAAAAGGGACAATAAATCTCGGACTCAGCTTAGCCTTCTTCCCGAACCTCATGACGCCCTTCATAGGCGATACCCGAAGCAATACCCGGTCACCAGTCGTAAATTCCAAATCACGAACCTTCTGGTCCGCATAACTCTTCTGCCTGGACTGAGTTGTGCGAAGCCTCTCCTAAATCACCTTCACCTTGTCCAGGCATCCTGGACCAAATCTGTACCCAATAATCGGGCTTCGCCCGGCTCAAACCATCCCACTAGAGACCTGCATCGCCTACCATACAAAACCTCATACGGCACCATCTAAATGCTGGACTGGTAGCTATTATTATAATCAAACTATGCAAGTGGAAAGTATCGGTCCCATGACCCTCCAAAATATATCACACATGCACGGAGCATATCCTCAAGAATCTTAATCGTGCGCTCGGACTGCCCGTCCGTCTGAGGGTGAAAGGTTGTACTCAACTCCACCCTGGTGCCTAGATCCTGCTGAACGGATCTCCAGAACCATGAAGTGAATTGTGTACCTCTATATGAAATGATAGATACTGGAATACCGTGGAGTTGGACAATCTCCCTGATGTAAATCTCAGCCAATCTCTCTGAGGAATATGTGGTCAACACTGGAATGAAATGGGCTGATTTGGCCAGCCGATCCACAATCACCCAAATAGCATCATACTTACTCAAAGTCCGAGGAAGTCCAACCACAAAGTCCATGGTGATCCGCTCCCACTTCCACTCTGGAAGCTCAATCTGCTGAAGTAACCTTTCCGGTCTCTGATGCTCACATTTGACTTGCTGACAATTGAGACACTTGGTTACAAACTCCACTATATCCTTTTTCATCCTTCGCCACCAATAGTGTTGTCTAAGATCCTGGTACATCTTCGCGGTACCCAGGTGGATGGAATACCGCGAGCTATGGGCCTCCTCAAGAATCAACTCCCGAAGCCCCTCTACGTTGGGCACACAGATACGGCCATGCATCCTCATCACGCCATCATCACCTATAGTAACATCCCCAGCATTACCCCATCGAGCGCTATCCTAAAGGGCCGGAAGGTTAGGATCATCATACTAGCGCTCCCTGATATGATCATAAAGGGAAGATCGAGCAACCACACAAGCAAATACCCAGCAAGGCTCATAAAGATTCAACCTCACAAACTGACTGGATAAGGACTGAACTTCTAAGGCTAAGGGCCTCTCAGCTACATGAAGATATGCCAGACTCCCCAAACTCTCCGCCCGGTGACTCAAGGCGTCGGCCACCACATTGGACTTCCTCGGGTGGTATAATATAGTGATGTCATAATCCTTGAGTAACTCCAACCACCTACGCTGGCGCAAATTGAGGTCCTTCTACCTGAATATGTGTTGTAAACTCCGGTGATCAGTGAAAATCTCACAGGGAACATCGTATAAATAATGACGCCATATCTTCAGGCGTTAACAATCGATGCCAACTCGAGAACATGAACTGGATAGTTCTTCTCATGCACCTTCAACTGTATGGACGCGTAGGCAATCACCCTACCGTCCTGCATCAACACCTCCCCAAGGCCAATCCTCGAAGCATCACAATAGACTGTATAGGACCCTGAACCTGTAGGCAAAACCAACACTAGAGTTGTAGTCAGGGCTGTCATGAGCTTCTGAAAGCTTGCCTCGCACTCCTCAGGCCACCTAAACGGTGCACCCTTCTGGGTCAGTTTGGTCATAGGTGCTACAATGGATGAAAACCCCTCCACAAAATGGCGCTAGTACCCAGCCAAACCGAGGAAACTGTGGATCTTAGTAGCTGAAGACCGTCTAGGCCAACTCTGCACTGCCTCCACCTTCTTTGGATCTACCTTGATCCCATCACAAGACACCACATGGCCTAATAATTCCACAGAATAAAGCCAAAATTCACACTTAGAAAATTTGGCATACAATTTCTTCTCCCTCAAAGTCTGAAGCACCGTCCTCAAATGCTGCTCATGGTCTTCCTGGGACCTATAATATACCAAGATGTCATCAATGAATACGATGATGAAAGAATCAAGATAAGGTCGAAATACGTTGTGTATCATGTGCATAAAGGTTGTTGGGGCATTGGTCAGCCCAAATGACATAACAAGGAACTCATAGTGGCCATATCTGGTCCTGAATGCAGTCTTCGGGATGTTCGGCTCCCGAATCTTCAACTGATGATACCCGAATATAGGTCAATATTGGAGAACACCCTAGCATCCTGTAACTGATCAAATAAGTCATCAATGTGAGGCAGTGGGTACCTATTCTTCACTGTAACCTTATTCAGCTGCCAGTAATCAATACACACACGCATCGAACCATCCTTTTTCTTCACAAATAATACCGGAGCACCCCAAGGTGAAACACTTGGCCTAATGAAACCCTTATCAAGAAACTCCTACAACTGCTCCTTCAACTCAGGAGGAGCCATACGATAGGGAGGAATGGAAATGGGCTGAGTGCCCGATAATAAATCAATGACGAAATCAATATCTCTGTCAGGAGGCATACCCGGAAGATCAGCTAGAAAAATGTCGGGGTAGTCCTGCACAACCGGAACTGACTCAAATGAAGAGGTATCAACATTGACATCTCTCACATAGGCTAAATATGCATCACACCCCTTCTCCACCATCCACTTATCCTTAAGAAAGGAAATGACTCGGTGGGGAGCATACTCTAAGGAACTGCTCCACTCTAGCCTCGGTAAACCTGGCATAGCCAGCATCACGGTCTTGGCGTGACAATCAAGAAAAGCATAATGAGGCGACAACCAGTCCATGCCCAAAATAACATCGAAATATACCATACCGAGTAATAACAGATCAACTCTGGTCTCAAAACCACTAATAACAATCAAACACGACCGATATACGCGGTCCACAATAAGAGAATTCCCACGGGAGTAGAAACATATACGGGGGAACTCAAGGAATCCCGAGATATCCCCAGGTGTGAAGCAAAATAAGAAGACACATATGAATACGTAGAGCCTGGATCAAATAATACTGATGCATCCCTATGACAAACAGGGACAATACTTGTGATGACCGAATCTGAAGCAACGACCTCTGAACGGGCTGGAAGAGCATAATACCTAGCCTGGCCTCCCCCTCTAGGGCGACCTCAACCTCCCCGACCTCCACCTCGAGCTGTCTAAGAAGGTGGGGTAGCAGTTGGGGCTGGAAGAATAGCTGGAGGACCCGGTGGAGCACGTGGGGCATGATAAGACTGAGATGGTTCACCCCTCCTAGCTCTGGGGCAATCTCTGATCACGTGGCGAGGGTCACCATACTCAAAACAAACCCTCGGAGGACGTGGTGGCTGGTGCTGACTCAGAACTGGCCTACTGGACTGGCCGGTGATAGCAACTCGAACAGGAGGCACATAAGATACTGGTGGCGCATAATAAGGCTCCTGAGGTCTATGAAGAGCTGAAATACCACTAGCTGCTGGAAGAGCTGAATGAACAGGGCGACTCACAAAACCCTACCATAGTGTGCTACTGGTGCACGAACTCCCGAAAAATGACCAGTCTCTCGAGACCTCTTGGCCTCTCTCTCCTCCCTATCCCGAGATAGCATACTCTCAATCCTCCGGGAAATACTCACGACCTGATAGTAAGGGATATCTGTCTCCAACTCCCTGTCCACACTGGTCTGGATACTGGGGTAAAGTCCCTCAATGATGCGCCGAACCCTCTCTCTGATAGTGGAAACCAAAGCTGGTGCATGGCGAGCCAAGTCACTTAAACGGACTGCATACTCTGACACAGTCATGGTACCCTGGCGTAACTGCTCAAACTCTGCACGCCAAGAATCCCGGAGGCTCTGAGGGACAAACTCAAGAAAAAAATCTCGGAGAACTAATCCCAAGTAAGTGAAGCTTCCTCCTCCTGACTACTCAACTCATAGGCACGCCACCACTGATAAGCCGCTCCCCTCAGCTGGAAAGCGGTTAAAGAAACCCCACTCGTCTCCACAATACCCATAGTGGGAAGAATGCGGTGACACTCCTCAAGAAAATCCAGAGCGTCATCTGAAGCTAGTCCGCTGAAAACAGGTGGGTGGTACTTCTTGTACCTCTCAAGTTTGAGCAGCTCTGCCTCAGAAACAGCTGCCCTGGTATCATGCTGAGCTGGAGTCGCTGGGGGCATAGGAATATACTCTGGAACCTGCCCAATATGGACCCTCTGCTCAGGAGTACGGGCTGCGGGAGTCTGTGCCCCTCCCCCGGCCTGGGATGTAGCTGGAGCTATCACGAGTAATCCCGCCTGAGATAGAGTGTTGAAGGCGCTCATGAACGGAGCTAAAGTCTCCTGGAGGGCTGGAGTAATAATATGGACCTCCTGTTCCCCTCCAACTATAGCTGATGGGGGCTCCTCCGTCTCTGCCCTCGCCGGTGCTCGGACTGCACCGCGTGCGCATCCTCTACCCCGGCCCCTGCCTCTGGTGGCTCTGGCTAGGGTCTTGGGTGCCTTGTCGTCAGTACGTCTGGTACGGGTACGCACCATCTGTGAGCAAGAGTAGAATAGAGTTTTAGACTTTTGATGACAATAACTAGCACGATAAGGAATTACAAAGAATATGATTATTCTTAATAGTTACATAGCCTCTCGAAGATAGATACGGACGTCTCAGAACCAATCTGCGAGACTCTAATAAACCGGCTTGTGACTTGTGACTCCTATGAACCTAGACGCTCTGATACCAACTTTTTGTCACGACCCGAATTACCCTCTGTACGGTCTCGTGACGGCACCTAGTCTCTACGACTAGGTAAGACTAAAACATGCAGGGAAATAAAAGCAATATAATAATTGAAATAGAAAAGGGGAAGAAAAACACTTAATTCAACCACTCGGCATATACAATTCTAGTACCCAAAACCCGGAATGTCACAATAGTCAAAAGCTCTATACTAAATGTAGCTCTATACAAAGGAGTAGCAGAAATACATAAGTCATCTATGCCTATGCTAGAGTAGAAGGGGACTCGTGGGATTCTACGGACGCGACAGAATTACCTCGCGGTCTCCTGGCAACTGCTAGTGATACTCCTAACCACGATAATGGGTGTTGGTACCTGGATCTGCGCATGGAAAACATATGCAGGAAAGGGCATGAGTACTCCACAATTGGTACCTAGTAAGTGCCAAGCCTAACCCCAGTCAAGTAGTGATGAGGTCAGGTTAAGGCTCTACTAGATTTTTATAGTAAAATCGTTTAAAGTTGAACAGAGAAATATAGCAAACTAAGGAAAAAATAGTAGGAACTGTAAGCTGAAAGAAATAGTAAAAAGGGAGCCATCGGCTCAGCACAACATATCTCACAGTAGAAAATATGCAATGCAGTACAGGGGGAAAGCTCCCGGAATCTAGTCTGTAGTCCCAATTTAAATATGCGATGTAGTACAAGGGGAAAGCTCCCGGAATCTCGTCCGTAGTCCCAAATCTCGTCCGTAGTCCCAATTTAAATATGCAATGTAAATGAATGCCGGATGTAGCTTATCTAACAATTCAGGGAAAAATAGCAGGAAATAATACGGATAAAACCACCTAAACATGGTGCACATAGTGACAATTAAGGGAAACTCAAGTAAACAGGTAGACATGCTCCTCCCTAAGCTAAACTACTCAGTTAGTGCAAGGAACGGTGAAATAGGAATGAAAATGATTTATGTCATGGAGGAAAAATGGATTTTTTGCAACAATGGCCCATATACGTACTTGTTACCTCACGTATACGGCGCCCAAGCAACAAAAACAGTATCAAAACAACCTAAGGGGAAGTCCCCAACACAGAGTTAGGCAAGTCACTTACCTCGAATGCGCTAATCAACTCAATACCACGCTCTTGCCATGAGTATCCGACTCTGGGTGGCCCAAAATCTATTCAATTCAATTGCATAAAGTAAGTATCAACTCAAGGAACCAAAATAGCTAATAAGTTCGAAGCTAATACGCGAAATTAGGAAATTTGTCCAAAAAGTCCCCCGAGCCCACGTCTCGGAAACGGATAAGTCTTGATACGGATACAGCTGCTTATCACCCACCTTAGAATCAAGAAGTTCAGTTCAGCTATACCCGTCTTAATTCCCTCATTCAGGACAGATGGAAGCAGGTTATGGATCTGTTCAAGTTGGTCGATCAATCCCTCCTTTCTTTATTAAAAATTCCGAACACCCGTTCACTCGCGAACTCACTCGAACAATAACCATCAAAATTCGACGTCTAAATCTCCCTAAATCCTCATATTTCTATTTTCATGATTTTTCACCCAAATTCATTGATTAGATTGAGGAAATTGCTATAGTTTAATGATATACAAGTGAATTAAGGTTAGAAAACGTTACCTATGAATCTCCTCTTCGAAACCCACTGAAAATCTCCAAAACCCGAGCTTTAAATCATTTTAGGAAATATGAATTTCAAACCCTCGGATTTTTGTATAAACAGCTCAGGGATTCCGTACCTGCGACTCTTGGACCGCACCTGCGGTGCCGCACTTGCGGAAAATCCATCGCAGGTGCGAAAACTCACTTAATAGGGCTGGGGCCGCACCTGCGGTCAATTGGCCGCATCTGCGATCCCGCACCTGCGCAACCCAAACCGCACTTGCGACCACTGGCAGCCCTTGCCCAAATTCCTCACCTACGAGCCCAACTCCGCACCTGCGTGTCCGCACCTGCGTGTCCACACCTGCGTGTCCGCACCTGTGTGTCCGCACCTGCGGTTCCCCGTCCGTCGGTGCGAAACACCAGAACCAGCAATGGTTCAACTGTGTTCCAAGTTCCAAAATCACCCGTCGAGCATCTGAAACATCCCCGAGACCCTCGAGACCTCAACAAAACTTACCAAACAGTCCTAATACTTCATTCAAACTTAGTCGAGCCTTCAAAACACATATCATAACATCAAAATCATCAATTATGCATGGATTCAAGCCTAAGAACTTATGAAATTCCAAAATTCACATCTGATGCCGAAACACGTCAAAACTCATCCGAATGACCTCCAATTTTACACACAGGTCATAAATGACACTACAGACCTGCTGTCACTTCCGGAATTCCATTCCGACCCCGATATCAAAATTTCACCTATCGGCGCAAATCGCCGAAATTCTAACTTTCGTCAACTCAAGCCTAAATCTACTATAGACTTCGAAAACACATTCCGAACACGCTCCCAACCCCCAAAATCACCCAACTATTTCCTACAAACATATCTTTCTTACTTATTACAACCTTATTGGAAACAAATACACATTTAAAACTATTCTTAACATGAAGTCCAGCAGAGACTAAATTCTTCCTAATCTTGGGAACATGAAGGACGTTGTTCAAAGTCACCACTTTTCCGGAAGTCATTTTGAGAAATATATTCCCACATCCTTCAATCTTGCCTTTGCAGCATTTCCCATAGAAAGCGTATCATCGGGTTCAACAGGAGCATAAGTAGCAAAAACTTCTCTAACAGCACAAACATGGCGAGTGGCTCCAGAATCAATCTACCACTCTTTAGGACTGCCCACCAAGTTGCATTTGGAAAGCATGGCACACAAGTCATCAACATCATCATGCTTTTAAACCATGTTTGCTTGACCATTCTTCCTCTTTTTGTTATCTTCAACAATATTTGCTCCCATTATTTTTGAGTTTCCACGGCCTCTCTTGTCAACAGCTTTATTGTCCTCTTCGATTCTCAACCGAACAATGAAATCTTCAAGGGATATCTCCTTGCATTTGTGTTTCAAATAATTTTTGAAGTCCTTCCACAACGGAGGCAACTTCTCAATCATCGCTGCTACTTGGAATGTTTCATTGATGAAAAGACCTTCAGTGAAAATTTTGTTAGTAAACATAATAAAATTAATACTACCAACATTAGTATTAATTCTACTTATACCTTCAGCAAGGAGATCATGAATAATCACTTGCAATTCCTGGACTTGGGTATTAACAGACTTGATATCTACCATTTTGTAGTCCAAAAACTTTGCAGCAACGAACTTCTTCAAACCGACATTCAGTTTTGTATTTCTTTTCAAGCGGAATACACAGTTCTTTTGACATCTCCACGCCACTGTAGATGTTATACAAAGCATCCTCCAGTCCGCTAAGAATATAATTCTTACACAAAAAATCTGAATGCTTCCACGCCTCAATCACGAGAAAGTGTTCAGTCTCTGGAATTTCATCGGACAACACATGAACATCTTCCTTGATGAACTTCTGGATACTTTGAGTAGTCAAGTAGAAGAACATCTTTTGCTGCCAGCGCTTGAAATCAATCCCAGAAAATTTTTCGGGTTTCTCATCGGTACCAATGTTGTCGGTGTTGTTCGGCTCATTGAGGCATTGCCAGTTACCATCGGAACAACTTGGTTTCCGTTGTCATTTCTGTATAAGAATAACACAAACGTTAAAATCACGTAGATTTTAATCTCCAGTAGAGTAGAAAATCACAAAGGTTTTACTCTTCAGAAACAGTGAGTATAACGCAAATACATAAAATATATTAAATTCCTTAAGCTTGTTAGTAATCTGTATTTGTAAAATAATTCTGGAAAAAATAAAATAACATAAATAGAAATGTAAACGAAATAAAAAATAATAATTTGAGCCCGCTAAATTCACAATGTTTTCTTAAGGAATTTAATATCCTCCTAGTACCCAAGGTTATGGATTATTTCCTCCCAGGATAGAACGAATTACACACTGGTGTAGTGGTACTTCAAACCCCAGTGTTTCAGCGAACTCAAAGTTCGGTAGCAAATCACACTTATTGTTGCTTTCTTTGAAGTTAAAATATGCAGAAGAAAGGAGGAGAACTCAGAAAATTCGTATGAAAAATTTGAGAGAATGGACTTGTATTTATAGCCAAACTTGGGTTGAAATCTGAAGAGGTGCAACTCTTCATAATGGCTGTTTTTGCAAAACGGTCATAGAATAAATGTCATAACATAAATGGATATTTACTCAACAATAAAGAGGGAAATTTGAAGAGGGTAGTTATTTTTCTGTTACAAAAACAGAAAACTGAAAATTGGATAACTGAATTGGATTTAATATTAATATTTATTTTAATATTAATATTTTGTTATTAAAACAAATATTTAATAACATTTATCTTAATATTTACTACTAACAAATAAATTTGGTCCAAAAATGAATCAATCGATCGATTTGACCAAATCCGAAGCCGAAGCCGAAGCCGAGCCGAGCGAGCGACGACGATGACGGCGCGAGGCTTTCCTTCTTCTCAACTCTTTATGAGTTAGAAGAAGAGCAATTGCTTATATACCCATCAAAAACCTTTTCCTCTTCCCATATGGGACAATCAAGGAGGGAAACTCAAATATTAATCAAATATTTTATTTTTCCCTCAATTTCCCATTCACCCTATTTTAAGCATTAATAGTTTAAAAAGAGCAATTTATGCTATATACCTACTAAAGACAAACTAATTACTCGTTTATACCTACTCTCAAAATAGTTATACTATACACCTAGCCGACCAAAAATATTTACACGTGTACCCATTTTTCCTATTTATTCCTCTACTGCAACTATGCAATTTAAAGTTGTCTTGTACTTTTTTCCAATATTTTTCTTCTCCCTTTCTCTTTCTTCACTTTCTCTAATTGGATTATATCCCTCCGTATAATCTCTGATCAATCCACTTTTTCTATCCTCTTTTTTCATGTATTCCAGAAAAACAAAGCTAGAAAGTAAATCTATAAAAAAAAATTAGGGTTTCAATAGTTTCTTCTCAAAAGTCTCAATCTCATTGAGTTCGATAGATTTTGGCTTCCTCTATGAAATTTTTATTCAACATCACTAGTGATCCTCATACTAATCACCTAAAAACACCTGATTACTTAATTGGATGTTGTGTTCAAAGTTGTATGAATATAGATTTTGTGTATTATGTAATATTTTTTATAGTTATATGCAGTTGTTGGAACGACCTTGTACAACTATATACCTTATTAGTATATTTATATACTATATTAGTATCATATGCTAGTTGAATCATTTTTTGGTTGTATTAGCTGCATTTAATTGATACACTATTTGATTTTTTTAATAATAGTAATATAGTACAATATCTTGAAATGCTTTTTTTCTCTTTATACATGTATGTTATGTATAATAGTAGTATAGTCATATAATTACTGGAAATTAACCAGTAAAGTTGTATACCATGTTGGTATAGATATATACCATATTGATATCATATGGTAGTTTGGACATTTTTTTGATTGTTTTAGCTATATTTTTAAGTGATTACTATTCTGAAATTATTATATGAACATGATTTTGCAGTGCTGAAATTTTTTTGTGCTGATGGACATAGATTATGTGTATTATGTAATAGTTTTATAGTTATAGGCAATTATTGGAACGACCTCGTACAACTATATACCCTATTAGTATATGGAATGAGGAAGTTGCTTTATGAATATTTATCTTGCAATGCGAGCATGTAATTTTCTCATACTTTTATTGCATCCTTTAAAGTTTTGGTACAATAGTATAGTCGCAGATAGTTGTAGCAATATTCTAGAGTAATCATATATTCTGTTGGTATATATATATATATATATATATATATATATATACACACACACCATATTGGTATCATATGGTACCAGAAGTCTTTTTTTATACTTATATTTTTATTGTATTTTTTAATATTTTATTATCATTTTTATTCTAACTAGTATATATGGAGATTTGGTGGCCGTAGATTATGTTTTCTTGCTATATAAATGGTTGTATTACTGCTAATGGTAGAGCGTGTACTGATATTTTTAGGGAAGGGGTTGAAGGTTTGCATGGCAATCACGTGTTGATTCTTAGAATCTGATTATGTAATTTATGGTGCTTAGCAACAGTCAGTGTGATATTCAGTGAATTAGATCAAGTGACAACTGATATTATTTCAATTTAATAATTGAATTTTTAAAAAAAAGAAAAAAAAGACAAAAAGGTATATTATACTAGTTATATTTAAAAAAAAGGTGGACAAATATTTACTATATCAGTTATTTTTTCTTATTGTATAAAAAAAGAACAATAAAAAATAATAAAAAGAGTAAATAAAATTAGATTATGAAGAGAAAAAGAATATAAATAAAAGGAATTAAATGAAATTAGAAAAGGAAAAAAGAAAAAAAATAAGAAGAAAACGAGAAAAAAGAAAAGAAGCATAGAAATAAAAAAGAATTGGAGAAAAAAGAGAAAATTCTCCCCAAAAACTAGTATGAGTAGGAAATGTAATTAGTTTGATGGGTAAAAAAATAAATAAATAGGCAAGAATAAATAATTTTGTTTTTGTGGGTAACTGTGTCATTCTCCCTTAAAAAACCCAACAAACATGGCCCATGGAATTCGCTTTGAACGAAGCAAGAAATTTAATAAGTTGCGGACCCTTTTATCCTTTTTCCTTTTTTTTTTGTTCCGGAGAGTAATTTTAATTTGGCCCCTCAAGGACAATACATCCTGTCTATTTCCTATTTGATCCTAAAATTTTATTTAGTATTTTACAGACTCTCGTTCTTTGTGAATGTCCAGTATATATGGATTAAATAAATAAGTCTTAATTCATTGGGCTAGTCCATTTAGTTGGGCTACAAATGACAAGTCCACTTCATTAGGCCCAATATGCCATCTTCCTAGAGGCCCAGTGCCACGTGGCAAATGACGCGGCACGCCAAGTCAAACAGAAGATCCAATAGGGTCATGCCACAGGTCAAAATGACACGGCATGCCAAGTCAAATTAAAGGACCAATGAAACTACGCCACGTGTGCAAGTGACATGTTCTGGCCAATCAAATGCGGCCATGTCACACTTCAATTTGATTGGTCGGAAAGAGTTTGCTCTTATCACAACTCTTCCCTCCTACAACTATAAATAGGGGTCTTCATAACTCAGAAAAGACCACCAGAAGTTATAACAAGAAGCAAGAGAGAGCTCGTGGATCAAACGCCGCAAATTTCTCTACAAGTTTCAAGCTTCAAACAATCAAGTTCAAGTTCAATAAATCAAGTTCAAGCTCAAGAACGAAGAACAATTCAAGTATTCAAGATCAAGAACGAAGTCAAAATCAAATACAAGGCGTTCAAGATCAAGGCTACTTGTTCGTGATACAATTCGTGGCAACAATCAAAGTGTTCGCGATGGATAAATCAATTTTTAATTCAAGATAAAGCTCAAAGACCCTTGAATTTATACTAGAAAAGTAGAATCAGAGGATTCATAGAGATTGTAATGCTCAAATATTCAAAATCAAATACTACGATTGTCGCAATATTTTTCGGTCTTGATTTTATTTTCTTGATGCAATTTATTGTCTACAAATTCTGGCACGCCCATTGGGACAATCTCAACCTCTCATCTCAGCTTTTCAATCACCAAAGTTCGAGAACAACGAAATGGCTTCCAAGAAAACCAACTCCAGCTCATCTTCTGCCAAGGCTGCTAATTCCAGGTTCTATGCTGATGTGGAAAACATACTAGAAGTTACCTTTGGAAGCTTTGGGACAGTTACGAGGAGCAAGGCAAGATCGTTAGGACAACAAGCACCCCAAGTGCCTTCTGCATCTACCCCTGTTTCGGGATCTTCATCCTCAAAAGGAGCAAGATCTTCCACGAACGCACCCGGAGGAGGAAGCGATGTTGCTGAAAAGATCAAGAAGACTCTTGCTCTGCTTGACCTCTCCGGATCCAAGCATTCTTCTGTGAAGGAAGATGATGACACTTCAAGTGATGGATCCTCCCCACTTACCCCACAGAGCGTGAGCCAATCAAGGATCAATCTGTGTGAAAATTCGTGCTAATCTCCCTCGTCCACAACAATCATGCANCCCTATCTCGTCTGAAGGGATGATTCCAATCGATCAACTGAAGGAGTTCATCGAAGGAACTATCAAAAGCAAGTATGAAGTTGCTACCAAGTCTTCCCTTACATAATCGAAGCCGTACACTGCAAGGATTGATATGTTGAAGATGCCTGCTGGCTATCAACCTCCAAAACTTCAATAGTTTGATGGCAAAGGCAATCCAAAGCAACATGTGGCGCACTTCGTTGAGACATGCA
>MDKH01095229.1:0-10270 GCA_005239495.1 Nicotiana undulata | reverse complement strand
CACCCACCGACCCACCGCACAAAAAGAGCGCGGTCGCAAAGGGCCCTCCGCGATCCGCACAAAACCAATCGCAGACCTCGCTGGTGGATTCAGAGGTTTGCACTACTCTGACCTGCATCAACTATGATTTAAGCCTAAAAACATCTCGGGACTTACCCGAAATACACCTGAGCCCTCGGAACTTCAAATCAAATGTGCACACAACCTCGAAAATATCCTACAGACTTATTCTTGTAACCAGATCACCAAAATAACATCATAAACATCGAATTAAACTCCAAAATCAATGAAATTTCCCAAAACTTCTTTAAACATCAAATTTTTCATGTAAGGTCCGAATCACATCTAACGAAGTCCGTTTCTTACCAAACTTTACAGATATGACACAAATATTATATTGAACCTGTACCGGGCTTCGGAACCAAGATACGGGCCCGATACCACAGGTTTCACATAGAATTCATTTTCAAAATCTCTTACATTTTTTAGAAAATAATTTCTTTTAAAAATTCATTTCTCGGACTTGGGACCTCGGAATTCGATTCCGGGCATACGCCCAAGTTTCATATTTTTCTACGGACCCTCCGGGACCGTCAAATCACAGGTCCGGGTCCGTTTACCAAAAATGTTGATCGAAGTCAACTTTATTCAAATTTCTAATACAAATATTATCATTTTTATCTATTTTTCTTATAAAGGCTTCCCAGCTACACACCCGGGCTGCGCACGCAAATCGATGTGAGATAGAAGGAGGTTTTCACGACCTCGGAACACCGAATTAGCTAGAGATATACGGAATGACCTTTTGGGTCATCACAATATTGATTTTTTTATAATTATAAAAAATTTAAACTTTTTTCAAAAATTTAAAAAATATCTACAAATATAAAGTTCAAAAAATCAAAAATAAAACTAAAAATGAGTGACACGGTAACTCTCGATAATTATATCGATCAATGATTGTATAGAAAGTGCCCCAATACTAATTTTGGGACTCGATATTTATCTTGAAAGAACAAACCCAAAATAAAATTGGAATATAGTGATAAAATTTTGGCGCAGAGATTTACTGAAAAAATAACGTGACAACTATGATGAAAAATAACATAATAAGGGGAAACAATGAGAAATATTTTGGACGGAGAGATTTTACTTTATTGAATAAAATTAAGAAAAATAAAGAAAATCAGTAAAATAAGATTAAAAATCTATATCTATACTATATTAAAAAGCATGAACCTCTCAAGTTAAAAGTTAAATTACTTAATACCCTCTCAAGTTAAAAGTTAAATTACTTAACTACCCATTTTAATAATTTTAAAATCCTACTTATTGAAAAAAAAAACGTGACGCCTACAAGAGGTCCCAAGCAACGATTCATGCTTCATTAACAGACACAACAACCATTAGTTGATTAGTTGTGACTTGTGAGGGAAAAGATATCATAAACAGCTAACTCCAAAGGGTACTACTGCTAATTAAACTAATCGGTACCAGTCATTGGCCCAAAATTGACATTACCCAAAGGCAGATCCAATACGAGTGTTACCTATTTAACCAAACAACTTGCTTTTGACTGAATCAAGATATGTCTACGTATACAAGTAAACTTTAAATTGCACTAAATTGTATTCAATTCATACCTCATGATATTGGATCCTGAATTTCACCTTCGCATTACCCATTTTCAACTTTGGACATTGACAATTTTCTCCAATATTTATCATGTTGTCCGCCAACGCGTTCACAATATTACACACATAAATAATGGATAACCAAAGACCGATTCGTGGGTATTCATTTGTGATGACCCAAGGGGTCATTTCATGATTTAGACTTCGTTCTAGGCTTATTAGCCATAACAAGATTAATTTTAACTATCTCGATTTGCGTGCGCAGTCCGGGCGTGAAATCGGAAAGCTTTTATGTGAAAATATAAGAAATAATAATTTTTAGAGTTAAAGTTTGGCTTTGGTTGACTTCGGTCAACATTTTGGGTAAACGAACCCATATCCGTGTTCCGACGATCCCGGGAGGTCCGCACTAAAATATGGGACTTGGGCGTATGCCCGGAATCGAATTCTGAGGTCCCAAGCCTTAGAAATCAATTTTTGAAAGAAATTGTTTTGCTGAATTATTAATGAAATAAAGAAAAGAATCAACGTTTGAAACCATTGGTATCGGGCCCGTATTTTGGGTCCGGAGCCCGGTACAGATTTTTTATAGTATTTGAATACTATATGTGAAATTTGGTGAGAATCGGAGTTTATTTGACGTGATTCGGACGTCCGGTTGAGAAATAGTGAAAGTTAAGTGTTCTTGAGAAAACATAATGAGTTTTGAGGTTAAATTCATAGTTTTACATATTATTTTCATGATTTGATCGCACGAACAAGTCTGTATGATGCTTTTAGACTTGCGTGCATGTTTGGTTTAGAGCCCTGAGGGCTCGGGTGAATTTCGGGTAGGCTTCGGGATGTTTTAAACTTGTAAAAAACAAATATGTTGTCATAATAGACCATAACCTATTAAAACATCAACTCGGGCAGCAACCCTTTTCTTCATATTTTTCGAACTACCAAGTCCTAGAGACGATTTTATTCACCCAAGTTCATCCCCAAAGTGTTGGTAATCAATTCTAAACTCTACTCTTTCAACTACCCAATATTTTTCATCACTTTTAAATCAAAAATCAAGAATTTTATGGTAAAAATTGAGGGTTTGGGTAGAATTAGGGAATTTTGTAAAAATCGAATCTTTACCTCGAATTGAGGTCGGATTTCGAAACTAATTGTATATTTGGGTTCGTGGGTGAATGGGTAAACGTAATTTGGTCCGAACCCCGAGTTTAGACCAAGCAGGCCCGGTGTCACATTTTCACTTTTTTTAGGAAACTTAGGAAAAATCATATTTTTCAATAAAGTTAGTTCCTTTAGCATTAATTGATGATATTGAGTTAATTATGAGGAGATTCGAGCAAGTTAGAGGTGAATTCAAAAGGAAAAGTCGTAATTGAGCAGTGAGTGGCCTGCGAAATTGAGGTAAGTGTTTGGTCTAACTTTGACCTGAGAGAATAGGAATCTCCACTTGTTTGCTATGTGAAATGCATGTGTGTGGTGTATAGGTGAGGTGACGAGTATCTATGCACCACCAAATTGTCTGTTAAACATGATCCCTGTTCCGTTCCCAACTTAACTGATTATTGTCTTAAGTGTTCTATGTTCATTTTTATTTGTATGACTACTTGGCCTTGTTATTTTGTTGTTGAATATTGTTGTTCCAGCTGCGGAACCCCAGATTGAGATTAATGAGGGGGTTCCAGCTCAGACTACTCCGACGGGACCAGCTCAGGTTCTCGAGGGGTTTATTGCTACCCCAATTCTTCAGGATGCTTTAGTCCGTTTAGTGGGCATGATGGAGAGTGTGGCCCAGACGGGCACATTCCCTGTTGCAACAGCCGTATCTCAAGCTGGAGGAGGGGTCCAGACTCCTGCTACCCATACTCCAGTCCAGACTACTCCTCAGATTCAGACTCCAATAGCCAATCCAGTTGGGGTAATTCAGCCGGTTGCAGCAGTGCCGCCCGCTAATGGGGAAGCGTAATATGGGTATTTTGGAGACCAATGTGGTCGATTTTGCGGCTTTTCAGATGACTGGTTCCGCCAAGAAATGGTGGAGAGACTATTTGTTGACTAGGCTAGTTGGAGCACCTGCTCTGACTTGGGATCGGTTCTCCCATCTCTTTTTGGAGAAGTTCTTGCCTGTTACTACTCGAGAGGATAAACGTCGTCAGTTTGAGCAACTTCAGTAGGGCATCATGACTGTAACCCAGTATGAGACTCGTTTTGTGGATTTGGCTAGACATGCTATTCTTATATTGCCCACAGAGAGGGAGAGGGTCATACGGTTTATTGATAGCCTTGCTCAGCCCATCAGGTTGCAGATGGCCAAGGAGACAGGGTCCGAGATTTCTCTTCAGGATGCAGCTAATATAGCTTGGAGGGTTGAGTCAGTTCTTGGGATGGGAGGTCAGGGGTCAGACAAGAGACCTCTCCATTCAGGTGGTTTCAGTGGTGCATCATCTGGAGGCGGGACTTCATTTAGCAGAGGCCATTCCATTCAGCATTATAGGTTCCACATGGTACTTCAGGGGGTCGTGGTTCTTATGTACCTCCTTCTACTCAGCCAGTCTACAGTGCTCCTTCAGCTCCTATTAGATCACCGCCTCTGCAGAATTATTATCGTGGTCAGCTGGTTCGTCAGGGCCAGTCCTCATATCAGGAGGGATGTTTTGAGTGTGGTGAATATGGGCATATTCGGAGAGCTTGTCCGAGGTTTCTGAGTAATCAGCATCAGTACCAGGGTTCTCGTGCTATAGTTCCGGCACCAGTTCCAGTACCACCTGCCCAGCCGGCAACGGGTAGGGGTCATGTAGTTAGAGGTAGATGCCAGAATGTTTGAGGCGGAGGAGAGATGGATAGAGGTGGAGGTCAGCCTGCTAGAGGTGGAGGTCCTCCCAGAGGTGTGGTTCAGGGTGGCGGGGCCCAGCCCAGACTATATGCATTTCCAGCTAGACCAGAGGCAGAGTCCTTCGACGTTGTTATTACAAGTATCATCTCAGTATGTGATAGAGTTGCTTCAGTTTTGTTTGATCCGGGGTCTACTTATTTGTATGTTTCATCCTATTTTGCCTCGTATTTGAATATGCCCCGTGAGCCCTTGAGTCTTCTTGTTTATGTGTATACACCGGTGGGGGATGCTATTGTGGTAGATCGAGTATATCGTTCGTGCGTGGTAGTCATTAAAAGTCTTAAAACTAGTGTTGATCTTTTGCTTCTAGACATGGTCGACTTTGATGTTATATTGGGCATGGATTGGTTGTCGCCCTATTATGCCATTTTAGACTGTCACGCCAAGACAGTTACTTTAGCCGTACCGGGGTTGCCTCGATTAGAATGGAAAGGGACTCCCGGTCATTCTCCAAGCGGGGTAATTTCATATGCTAAGGCTCACCGCATGGTGTAGAAAGGGTGTTTGGATTATTTGGCTCATATTTGTGATTCCGATGCTGAGGTTTCTTCTATAGAATCAGTTCCTATCGTGCGTGAGTTTCCTGAGGTATTTCTTGCAGACCTGCCGGGTATGCCGACCGACAGGGATATTGATTTCTGTATTGATGTGGCTCCGGGCACTCAGCCCATTTCCATTCCTCCATATCGGATGGCCCCACCAGAATTGAAAGAATTGAAAGAACAGTTGCAAGACTTGTTAGATAAGGGTTTCATCATACCTAGTGTCTCGCCTTGGGGTGCAGTGGTTTTGTTTGTAAAGAAGAAACATGGGTCGATGAGAATGTGTATAGATTACCGGCAGATGAATAAAGCTACTATCAAGAATAAATATCTGTTGCCGAGGATGATGACCTATTTGATCAGCTTCAGGATGCTAGAGTATTTTCGAAAATTGATTTGAGGTCGGGCTATCATCAGTTGTAGATTAGGGCGTCCGATGTTCCTAAGACAGCCTTTCGGACGAGGTATGGGCATTATGAATTTTTGGTTGTCTTTTGGGCTGACTAATGCTCCCGCAGCCTTATGAATTTGATGAATCAGGTTTTCAAGACCCATCTGGACTCTTTCGTGATCGTGTTCATTGATGACATTCTTATATACTCCCGCAGTCGGGAAGAACATGAGCAGCATCTCCGTATAGCACTCCAGACTTTGAGAGATAATCAGTTGTATGTCAAGTTTTTTAAGTGTGAGTTCTGGTTAGATTCAGTAGCCTTTTTGGGTCATTTTGTATTAGCATAGGGTATTCAGGTTGATCCTAAGAAGATAGAGGCAGTCAGGGACTGGCCTAGACCCACTTCAGCTACAGAGATTAGGAGTTTCTTGGGTTTGGCGGGTTATTATCGTCGTTTTGTGGAGGGGTTATCATCCATAGCAGCCCCAATGACTAAATTGACTTAGAAAGGTGCCCCATTTAAATGGTCAGATGAGTGTTAGGAGAGCTCTCAGAAGCTCAAGACAACCTTGACTTCAGCATCGGTTTTGGTATTACCATCAGATTCGGGTTATTTCACGGTGTATTGTGGCGCTTCCCAAATCGGACTTGGAGCAGTATTGATGCAGGATGGTAGAGTGATTGCATATGCGTCTCGTCAGTTGAAAGTCCATGAGAAGAATTACATTGTTCATGACTTGGAGTTGGAAGCCATTGTTCATGCATTAAAAATTTGGAGGCATTATCTTTATGGCGTGTCGTGTGAAATTTTTACTGACCATCAGAGCCTCCAGTACTTATTCAAGCAGAAAGATCTAAATTTGAGGCAGCGGAGATGGTTAGAGTTGCTAAAATATTATGATGTCACCATATTGTATCACCCAGGGAAGGCCAATGTGGTGGCCGATGCATTGAGTAGAAAGGCGGTGAGTATGGGCAGTCTTGCATATATTCCAGTTGGCAAGAGACCGTTGTCTTTTGACATTCAGACGTTGGCTAATCAGTTCATGAGGTTGGATATTTCGCCCATAAGTTTTCTAGCTTGTACAGTCGCTTGGTCTTCTTTTATTGACCGTATTCGGGAACGGCAGGATGATGACCCACATTTGGCGGTCCTTAGGAACACAGTTCGGCATGGTGATGCCAAGCAGGTTACAGTTGGAGATGATGGCGTTTTGAGGATGCAGGGTAGGCTATTTTTGCCTAATGTTGATGGCCTTCGTGAGTTGATCCTTGAGGAAGCTCACAGTTCTAAGTATTCTATTCACCCAGGTGCAACTAAAATGTACCAAGATTTGAGGCAGCATTAATTGGTAGAGAAGGATGAAAAAGGACATTGTGGCGTATGTGGCTCGTTGCTTAAATTGTCAGTAGGTAAAGTATGAGCATCAGAGACCTGGTGGTTTGCTTCAGCAGATAGAGATTCTCGAGTGGAAGTGATAGTGTATCACTATGGACTTCGTTGTTGGGCTCCGACGGACTCAGAGGAAATTTGACGTAGTTTGGGTTATTGTGGATAGGCTGACTAAATCAGCACATTTCATTCCTGTATCAAGTACTTATACTTCAGAGCGGTTGGCTTAGTTATATATTCGGGAGATAGTTCACCTTCATGGTGTGCCCGTGTCTATCAATTCTTATCGTGGTACGCGGTTTACTTCGCACTTTTGGAGAGCAGTTCAGTGTGAGTTGGGTACCCGAGTAGAGGTTAGTACAACATTTCATCCTCAGACTGACGGGCAGTCCAAGCGTACTATTCATGTATTGGAGGATATGCTACGCGCTTGTGTTATCGACTTTGGAGGTTTATAGGATCAGTTCTTGCCGTTAGCGGAGTTTGCTTATAATAATAGTTATCAGTCAAGCATTCAGATGGATCCTTATGAAGCGTTATATGGTAGACGGTTCAGATTGCCAGTTGGATGGTTTGAGCCGGGAGAGGCTCGGTTGTTGGCTACAGACTTAGTTCAGGAGGCCTTAGATAAGGTCAAGCTTATTCAGAAGAGACTTCGTGCAGCTTAGTCTAGTCAAAAGAGTTATGTCGATCGTAAGGTTCGTGATATGGTATTCATGGTTAGAGAGAGAGTATTGCTTCGTGTGTCGCCCATGAAGGGTGTTATGAGATATTGGAAGAAGGGTAAGTTGAGCCCAAGGTATATCAGGCCATTTGAGATTCTTGATAGAGTGAGGGAGGTAGCTTATAGACTTGCATTGCCTCCATGATTATCATCAGTTCATCCGGTATTCCATGTATCTATGCTACGGAAATATCATGGTGACCCGTCCCACGTATTAGATTTCAGCTCTATCCAATTGGACAAAGACTTGACTTATGGGGAGGAGCTGGTAGCCATTTTAGGCCGACAGGTTCGTCAGTTGAGGTCTAAGAGTTATCCTTCAGTTCGAGTGCAGTGGAGAGGCCAGCCCATTGAGGCAGCTACCTGGGAGTCCGAGTCGGACATGCATAGTGGATATCCACACTTGTTTTCCAATTCAGGTAACTTTCTATGTCCGTTCGAGGACGAACGTGTGTTTTAGAGGTGGAGATTGTGATGACCCAAGGGGCATTTGATGAATTTAGACTCTGTTCTAGGCTTATTAGCCATAAACAGATTAATTTTCATTACCTCGATTTGCATGCGCTATTGGGGTGTGAAACCGGAAAGCTTTTATGTGAAAATATAAGAAATAATAATTTTTAGAGTTAAAGTTTGGCTTTAGTTGACTTCGGTCAACATTTTGAGTAAACGAACCCATATCCGTATTCCGACGATCCTGGGAGGTCCGTAGTAAAATATGGGCCTTGGGTGTATGTCCGGAATCGAATTTCGAGGTCCCATGCCTTAGAAACTAATTTTTGAAAGAAATTATTTTACTGAATTATTAATGAAATAAAGAAAACAATCAACGTTTGAAACCATTGGTATCGGGCCCGTATTTTGGGTCCAGAGCCCAGTACAGATTTGTTATAGTATTTGAATAGTAACTTTGAAATTTGGTGAGAATCGAAGTTTATTTGACGTGATTCGGACGTCCGGTTGAGAAATAGTGAAAGTTAAGTGTTCTTGAGAAAAAATGATGAGTTTTGAGGTTAAATTCATAGTTTTACATATTATATTCATGATTTTATCGCACGAGCAAGTCGTATGATGTTTTCAGACTTGCGTGCATGTTTGATTTAGAGCACCGAGGGATCGGGTGAGTTTCGGGTAGGCTTTGGGATATTTTTAACTTGTAGAAAAAAAATATGTTGTCACAAAAGTTTTTGGAGCACTGGTGCTCCACGCTTTAAAAAAAATTAAAAAATTACAGCAACCATAACCTATTAAAATACCAACTCGGGCAGCAACTCTTTTCTTCATATTTTTCGAACTACCAAGCTCTAGAGACGATTTTCTTCATCCAAGTTCATCCCCAAAGTGTTGGTAATCAATTCTAAACTCTACTCTTTCAATTACCCAATGTTTTATATCACTTTTAAATCAAAAATCAAAAAAATTCATGGTAAAAATTGAGGGTTTGGGTAGAATTAGGGAATTTTATAAAAATTGAATCTTTACCTCGAATTTAGTTCGGATTTCGAAACTAATTATATATTTGGGTGAATGGGTGAATGGTAAACGTAATTTGGTCTGAACCCCGAGTTTAAACCAAGCGGGCCCGGGGTCGGGTTTTCACTTTTTTTTAGAAAACTTAGGAAAAATCATATTTTTCAATAAAGTTAGTTCCTTTAGCATTAATTGATGATATTGAGTTAATTATGATTAGATTCGAGCAAGTTAGAGATGAATTCAAAAGGAAAAGTTGTAATTGAGCACTGAGTGGCCTGCGAAATTGAGGTAAGTGTTTAGTCTAACTTTGACTTGAGGGAATAGGAATCCCCACTTGTTTCTATGTGAAATGCATGTGTGTGGTGTATAGGTGAGGTGACGAGTATCTATGCACCACAAAATTATCTGTTAAACATGATCCCTTTTTCGTTCCCAACTTAATTGATTCTTGTCTTAATTGTTCTATGTTCATTTTTGTTTCTATGACTACTTGGCCTTGTTATTTTGTTGTTGAATATTGTTGTGATTATTTTGGAAAGAGTATTGGTTGTTTTAGCTGATTTCCTTGTGGTACAAAACGGTTGATTTGACATTGCTTTTACTATATATATATATATATTTATGTTTCCTGTTGGTTTCATGGTTGAGAGGATATTGATGATGTTTATGAGAAAAATACATTTTCTTATTCATAATTATTGAGACAAAAATATTGTGAAAGGCTTGGCCTAAGTTGTGAAATTTATGAATAAATTGATATGAGATGTTTGGTGGGAGCGAGTTGCACGCCGCAACAAGGACTTGTAAGGGTGGACATGTAGGGTCGGGTTGCACGCCGCAACATGAGTAATAAAGGTGATATATTTAGGGAGGAGCAATAAGGGTGGATACGCGGGAGCGGGTTGCACGCCGCAACAAGGAGCGATAAGAGAGGACATTATATTTTTTTTATTGATTTTCAAAGAAATAAAGATTTGAAAAGCTTAAATGTTTATTTTACTATTCTTCATATTTTTGGCACTATTTTATTTAAAGTTAAAGTTTAGAAACTTGGAAATTATTTGAGAATTGGTTATAGCTGAGGCCTGGAAAAAGCGATTGAGTTACGTTATTGTTGTTGCAGTATTTATGTCACGACCCCAAATCCTAAAAGGCTGTGATGGCGCCTATCGTGGAACTAGGCTAGCCGACCATCACTTTACTACGCTTTTGTT